>APFE030652638.1:8700-36557 GCA_000404065.3 Pinus taeda
TTAATATTAATATTATCATTATTTAGCAATATTTTGATAGATAGAGGGGATTGACTATGATGAGACATTTTCTCTTGTTGCAAGGTACTCATTGATCATATCTATATTGGAAATATCAACGTAGATGGGTAGGAAGATACATCGAATGGATGTGAAGACAACCTTCCTTAGTGGCATGATTGAGGAAGAGGTGTACATAGAGCAGCCTAAAGGTTTTGAAACCTTCAACCATGAGTCATATGTGTGTTGGCTCAAGAGAGAATTGTATGTGCTAAAGCAAGCACCTCATGTTTGGTACACCAGGATAGATAGATACTTCATCGGGTTGGGCTTCACGAAGAGTGAAGCAGATGAAATCTTGTAACACATAGTGGTGGAAGGTAAACTATTGGTCATTGTACTTTATGTTGATGATCTCTTACTGACAGGTGATGATCAGATAGTCAAATCTTGTAAGGAGGACCTTGTAAGAGAATTTGAGATGAAGGAATTGGGGCTCATGCATTACTTTCTAGGCATGGAAGTATGGCAAGGTTATGGGGAGATTTTTGTGTCTCAATGCAAGTATGCCAAGTTGATACTCAGTAGGTTCCACATAGAGAGCTTCAAGCCTATGGAGACTCCTCTAGCTAGTATCTAGAGGAAGGAGGATGCTACTTCAAGAGAGGTAGTGGAAGCTACTGTTTATAGGCAGCTTGTGGGTTCGCTCATGTACTTGGTAAACACAAGACCAAATTTATGCTATGAATTTATTCGCTAGAGTCAAGCGATGGTTAGGCCCTCTAAGTTGTATTGGAAGGCGCCAAAGCATGTACTGAGATGCCTTAAGGGAACTTCTCAGTATGGATTGTGGTACAAACGAACATAGGGAGTGAAGCCTTAAGGCTTCACCGATGCAGATTGCATAGGGATTCCATCCGATAGGAAGAGCACATCAGGTGGGATCATTAGTATTGGGTCAATGACAATTTCTTGGTACAACAAGAAACAGAGATCAGTTTCACTCAATTTAGTGGAAGCAAAGTACATGTCTACAAGTCAAGTAGCATGTGAGGCCATATAGATGAGGAAGATCCTGGTTGGTCTATTTGGTTAGTAGATGGATCCAATTGTGATTTACTATGATAATCAGAGTTGTATCAAACTCTCTAAAAATCTGGTTTTCCATGATAGGTCCAAGAAAATTGATATTTAATATCATCATATCTAAGATTATGTATGAGGTGGATCATGTTGTTAGATTACATTCCCATGAGGAGAAACATGTTGACATTTTGATAAAGGCATTTTCAAGATGTAAATTCAAGTTTCACACAGACAGGATTGGGGTAGAATATAATCCCTTTCTTGTTGAGAGGGAGTGTTTATAAATTGCAATAAGCAATTTTAGTTTAAATTTGTCCTTGAGTTTAAACTATGAATTAAAATTGAATTCTATTGTCATAGCAACTTGTAAATAGTTAATTAAGTTTAATTAAATTAATTAGCTTAGGAATTTTGAGTTGGAAGTCTTTTGGAAGCCATGTATATGATCTTCCTAAATTTTAGGCGTCTAGTATGAGTTTAGATTGAGTTGTAATTAGATAAATTTGTTTGAATGAGTTATAGACAGTTAAACTAGTTCTAACTATTTATGGAACTAGTAGAGGTCTAGTAGTGAGTTGGTGAACTGGTGCATCCTTAGTGCTACTCAAGATAAATAAAGATTCCCTCATGAGAAACTTATGCATGTCAGTTCTTAGAATGACACGGTTGAGACTAGAGTGTAGGACAATGTACTATAAGTTGTATGATTTATTGAGTTGTAAATATTATGCATGCAATCAGGAAGAGGACCTAATTAGGATTGCATAGTTTTGGAATCATGAATTCCATTTAAATATGAGATATTCATCTTAGGAGTTATGCAAGGAAATACAGGCTTGTCAGGCAGATGAAATTGGTTAAGTGTTGGCTAATAGTGGGCTTGTAAGGTAGAGAGTTGATATAGTTCTACGAAATTGTTTTTTCGAAGAATAATTTTGTATATTCACTCATATTTCTGATTTAATGAAATACAAATAGGTCAGGTTTTGAGAAATGACTTTCCACAGGAAAACTTATTTTGTTATGTTCCATTGGTTTGTCTTCTTCTTGTTCCTATTGTTTCCATCGATCTATTGGCTTCTGCTGGTTGAAAGTAGAAGTAGACTCTTGTACTGTGTTTTAGTAAATTGCATGAGCTTGTGAATATACAAGAAAGTATACACCTAAGTGACATTCCATCCACTTCTCATCAATCAACTCTAGTTCTGTAGGTCGAGGTGGGAGAGGCAGAGAATCCACCTATTGATATGTCACCATCTCCTCCTACCGAACATGCTCAAGATTTCTACGTATATTTGGACTACAAGCCTGATGGTTGTCATGTGGTCTTATTTCCTCAACCTCCATCATTTGGTTCTGTTGATCCTCCAAATTTTGGTGTGTTGTGTTCATCCTTTTTGAATCTCACATATGATGTTCATGAGGATCAAGTTCTGGATGGAGTTGGTGTTGAACATCCAACTTACGCTATATTTTTTTATGAGTATGTGTGGGTGTCTGAACAAGAACCTGTAGTGAAGGATGACCTCCTTCTATCCACACCTCCTCTGCTTTATCCTGACATATTCCACAATTCTACAATTTCTTTTCGATCTTATGAAAATTCATTTCTAGACCTTTTTACTTCCGATCATTCACGGAGCACATGGGATTCCAGTCTTTCATTTGATTATAGAGAGGAGAAATCTATCTTCCTAGATCCACCCAAATTCTCATCTTACTTTTCTGGAAACACTAAGGGTGAAATTTATTGTTTTTCATCATCCTCAGTTTATGATTCTTCAGATCATGAGGATTTCATTGTTCATCATATTGAATTTTCTGATTGTGGTTGTCATGATATTTTCATTCATTCATTTGATCACGATTCTAACTCATTATTATTGATATTTCTAATCCATAATTCTTTGATGATCCATCTTCTGATGAAGTGGAAACTCCTCAAGTTGTTGAGGAACTTCAGCTCAAGCTTATGGTTATGCCAGGTTCTTGTATATTTGAGGTTAGTTCCACTTCTGATCAAAAATCTGTTGAATCTGCCGAGGCTCCTCATCACTCTATTATTCACAATGAAGATCAATCCATTTCACATTTTTCACATCCTCTGCTAGAATAACATGATCCTATTACTCATGCATTGGAGGAGTCATATTTAGCAAGCACTATTACGAAACATAATTTTTCTTCTTTCTTTATGTTTTCTCATTTGTCAAGTTTGAAGGTTTGTACATGCCTGTCTTCCATGCGAAATGTGATAGGACACCGTGATACATCCACAGAGTGCCTTTCATGTGCTTTCAATTTTTTATTTTCTGTGGATCAATTCAAGATTCAAATGAATTGGTTTATATTGTTTTATATTTCTTGTTCATTGGATTACTTTATTATCTTTCTTGTCAATCATGATTTTGCCTACATGGGCCAACCAATTCATCAATGGCTACATTGGAAATATCACTTCATGTGAGTTGGCCTATGCTTTGTTTAGGTTAGGAGTAGGAGTAGTGTTGGCTTTCTTGTTTATTTATTGATTTTCTTACTTTCTTTTTCTTTGTCTTGCTTCCTTCCTTTTCTCGTTTTCTTTTGCACCCGTAGGCTAGTTTCTGCATGAAACCGTGTTTGGCTTCTTAGAAAAGAAGGGTGAAATCCAAGAGGAAATTGTACAACTATCGACACTTGATTATTTGTATATTCCCTCTCTTTATTTGAAACTTGCATTTCTTCTAGTCGATGATAACCTGATGGAAAATATGTTTCTTTCAGAGAGATATATAAATATATGATTTTCTATATTCAGTTAACCCTTGTAAACTCAATCAAGTAGAGTAAGGAGGGGGGAAACCTTAATAATTATGTCATATGTATATATAAATATCCTTCTCTCAAGGGACAACCTATTCTTCTCTCAATAAGTTAGGATCCCTCTTCTGCCTCATGAAATAAATAAGTGCCTATGCACAATTCTTTAAAAAATGAAAAAAATGGAAAATGAAATAAAGGCAAAAGAAGATAAATGCTTCCTACACAGGGAGGTGAAGCAAGTAACTCCACCGGGGTACTATCCAGGCTCACTGGTAATGGAGCAATGCTTGTGTTCCTGAAGTGACTCTGTCACGGTACTATCCAAGCCTATTGGTAGCAAAGAAACACCAGAGATGAAACTAAAACTCTCACAGGCTATTTTAATTGTGCATCTATGTACCCCTCATCCCCAATCGAAACAACTTAGCTTGAATTGGATTGGTATGTGTGTTTCCGATAAAGAGAGTGGGAAGGACCACATCGTTAACTAAAGTTAAGTGGAGAAGCTATGACAAATGAAGAATTGAACCATACTATCAGAAGAGTTAGACTCGCTTTGCATGAGAAAAGGTCCATACACAAAGCTAGAGATCTACCAGTGTGTCGCTAATGTTGTAACATCTACAACACCCTCCAAACTTTTGCCTATGCTTTTGTTTTGTAACCTCTCTTCTAAATCATAGCAACTCATATTGCACTGATCCAGGTAATTGTGCTTTGATTAAGCGTCGTCCTTTGCATCTTGGCTTTTCTTTGATTACTTGTTTTACTGTCTAACCCACAAGCTGATATCTTGACTTGGTCTTGATGCAGTTCAAAGTTTTCCTTAGAGAACTCTACAATCCTTGTGGGAAACTAGTCCTGCTCCTAAGAATTGTGTAGTCCAATCTAACACTGAGCATTGAGCTCAAGAATTGCGTAGCACTAGATGATAGCCAATCTTGAGCTAGGAAATTTCGTAGAACATGAGAGGCAACCCAAAGCTACTCAACTCGGAAATTATGTAGAAGCCTTTCTTCTCAAAAGCTTTTCAATGCATGAACCAGAGAGTTGCCCGGTTCTTCCCAAAACTATGCAATCTCTCCAGGAAATGCATGGAAATTTTCCCAAAAAATAAATAATCAAGAAGCATCCCTAGGAAGTAGGGATCTATTATTAGTTTCTCGAAGGTGGAACATTGTTATGCTTAGAAGTTTCCGCCAAGTGTTGCTTTTGTCCTTGATCTTAGGAATGTGCATCATAAATTCAAATTTGCTCAATTATATGTAATGGATGCCTCTAGATATCATTTTTACATTTTATCATCAAGCTCTAGAATTCTCAAGGAGAAAAAGGAGCCTTTAGAGCATTATCATCACTTTTCGAGGTGAGTTTTTATTTTATTGTCATTTTCCACTTTTTCTGCAACTTTTTTTTTATATAGCTAGTGTGAGTGTTGTTTCACTTGTACCTTTGCACAAATGTTGGTGTTTTAACTTGTTTTTGTTTGTAGAAGTGTTTTTTCAAGTTTTAGATTGCGTTTCCCAAGTGTTGCATGTGCTTTCTCATTTTTGCACCAAGAGTCATTGTTGCAATGACTCCATTCACATTCCTCATTTTCCTTTAGTTTAATTGATTCCTACACTTGTTTCACGTGCATGCTTCAACACTTAGTCAAATATGCACTCAAAATCTCACCATATTTAAGATATTCTTGTTTTGCACACTCCCCAGGGGCATATCTGAGCTCCCCTCACCTCGATCTCACACTTCATGGCATGCATTGTGCAATATGAGAGCTCAAGGCCTCTTCCTTGGCTTTTGGAATTCCATAGAGGCTATCATGGTCTAGCTCCAACTGCGGACTATGTAGTTCTAGGAGCTAGCCTCCCAACTTGGTCATTGAGACTGCTCAATGCGTAATATCTCCCAGAACCTAGCCCAAACTGAATTGCGCATTACGCAATTCCAGTCATCAACCTTCCACTCTGACTCTAGGGACTGTGCAGTGTGAAGTTCCCACTATCAGTCAGTCACCTCTATCAGTCAAAATTGCGCAATCCCTCTCATCAGATGCCTTGATTGTTTCTTGATCATGTTGTGAAGTAAGATTTGCAAGAGCTACTATTTTCTTTCCAAGAGTGCCTATTATATCCCACAGGTACCACACTCGTGAAGCACTTCTCTCCAATAGTCATTGTACCATGGCACCAAAGAGAGCTGCGTCAAGAGAAACCACTGAAAGCAGCACTGGCAAGTAGTTGAGAAAGCGCTAGTTTATTTCCCAATATATGTGGACACTCAACTATTCAAAGAAAAGGAGTCAACACTAACATGGCAGCAAGTCCAATAGTAGTGGAAGAAGGAAACAATCCAGTACAAGATGAGGGAAAGAGGTAGTTGTTGACATAATAGTGGGAGAACAAAGTTGTAGAGTGAAAGTGGATTCAATCCTCATGTAGGAATCTTTGGTCGAAAAATTAAAAGGAAGGATAGGACATATACAATAGAGTAGAGCAAGAGATAAAAATAGAGCTTGAAGGTAGAAAACCTGAGATTGCAGCAAGAAGAACGAGAACCACAGGAAGAATTAGAGATGAGGAGGAAAGAATAAGAAGAAGTAGGAAGAATAAAGGCAAGGAACAGTGACAAAGAAAACAATGCCAATATAGGTTGATGAGATAGAACAACCATCAACTGAGGAAGAGATTTAACAAATGCAGGTTCCCTCACCAATACTAAACATAAGAACGAAGTCCAGCTAGAGATCGATGCATAAGTGGAGCAGCTAAGATGAGAGGCCACTAGGGAAGACTTGGAGCTGAACACACAAAACATGCAAAAGTACATTGGTGGTCCTATCAAGGTTAACACCATGTTGCTCATGCTTCAAAATCGGTTGGATATATGTTCTGAGACCATATAACTGAATACCATGGAGGCAAGGGTCTGCTTTTAGGAAGACACCATCAGGCAATTTGAGGACACCATCATGTAGTGCCAAGCTCAAAATCAATATGTGTTAGAGAAGCATCAAGTGGAGGTTGTTGAGTTGGTCTTTCCCAAAACTTTGGAGTCAGAATGTTTTGTCTTTTTAGGCTATCTCTAGCCTATTTTGTCACACATTGGTACATGTGGAAAATGTAATATTATTTGTAAATATTTTGTAAGTGAAATTCCAGGTAACATTAGTTGAATGTAAAAGGTCATCATTTTATGTAACGATTTACTGGTAAAGAAGTTGAAGAGTCATGAGGGTAGTTATAGAGTCACAAAAGGGAATGTCAAAGCCCACCCCACTCTTTTTTATAAATAGAACCTCATAACTCATAGAACTAGCTTTTGGGAGCTGAGATTTTGGCTAGGCTTAGGCTTAGAAAAGGCTTGGGAGTATTATGACAAGCCTTGGCTTCTCCATAGCATAGAGCAAGTATAATTCTTTGGAGGAGCATGTGTTCTTAACTGTAATATTCCACTATTGGGCTAATGGTCATCAATTCTGTATATATGGATGGAACTTTCACTTATAATAATAATATCAGAGCCAACATGCTTTCATTCATATGTTGTTATTGTAGTTGAACTATTCTGGTTGCTTTAGCAATGTATGTTTTTTAACTTGTGCATTTTCTTATGAACTAATTTGTATGAAATTGTATGAATCTTGTTGGATGCGTGTTGTTGGATTAACCCATCACTTTAATTTGTGGACTATTTCGCATTTTAGCTTGTGATTTCATTCTACTTGTGTGTTCCTTTCAAGTTTTGTACTATTATAGGCTTCTAAGGGGAACACTTCCTTTTCCCCTCTATGTGTTAGAGCCTTCATGTATCACACTTAACTCCTTGCAGGGTCACAAACTTTCTTTTACAAAAAGTTATGTTACTTAGCTCTGCACACTACTTTGGTCAAGGCATTACACTACCACCCACTACTGGGACTCCTACTCCAAACTGTTTGAGGTCTAGTTGGGACTTCAGTTCAGGGAGATCCTCTAAATGTTGGGGGTCCAACACCATCAACAACCCCCTTAACCCCTAGCTTCTCTCATCTATATCGATTTTGGGAGTTGAGGACAATGATGGGTGTAATGCAAATAATCCCCACAAATAGCACATGCATTGTTGGTTCAAAGACTAGCATTCTTATTTGGATTTTGTGGGTTGTTGGTACCATGAATTTGAGTTTGATTCTGATTGAGGAGATTACCCCCTAGTGGTGAACACATCAGTTGGTTTTTGCCCCTTGTCCTAGGTTCTCCCTTTGGTTTGTTCTCTCCTCTCTTCTTGTTGTTATTTGGCAGATTAACAATGTTGAGGCTTTCAAAAGCTTGCTACTATTGGGTGAAAGAAGGTTCCACAAAATTAACCCCTGTGTCAAACTGGTGTGAGGGGTTAGTTTGTTGAGGTGTAGTGTAAGGGTAATAAGGATTTGTTTGTCTGAGGCTGATGTAAGGGGTTTGGGGAATTGACACAACCTCCGTAGTGCGAGGAGGATATTGGTTACTCAATATGGTAGGGTATTGGTTCCCTTGCGTGGGAAGGTTTTGGGGATACATAAGATTATTGGGATAATACACCATGCTAGTTGGAATTTGGGTTGTATGTGGACCCCCAAAGGATTGGAAATGGGGTGATCCATTATATACACTACCAGATTGATTTTGGGAGATGATTCCATTCAAACCGTTGGCAACATTCGATCCTCCAGCTTGTCTTGGGTGAAAGGAAGAAAATGGGGAGCATTAGGTAAGATCATGTAAGCTGTTTTGATTGACTATAGATACACTTAAACTATTGTGCATTGGTGATATCTTGTTCGCTTGTTTGAGGCATGGTTGTAGCCACATATTTTGAAATTGCTAGTGGAAGGGATTTGAAAAAGAAGTCTAAGAAAAGGTATTCTATTATGTTGACTTTGCAGAGGTTACAATGCTTTCACCACTCATGGATATGGTCTAAATATGAGTGGATTTGGTTTTCCAGAAGTGGGTTAGTGGTTGTAACCTAGTGTCATGTGATGGGAACTAGCTTCCCTGCTTACATACCATTTCACGACAAGGCCTATGAGAGTCTATTGAAATAGCCTCTGAAAATTGGTTCCTCAATCATATTTTTGGATGAACACCACAAATGGTAAGTCATTATGTGGTTAACAAGTTCTTCTCCTTGCTTGCCTTAAAATTTGGGGATATCCTAAGGTAGCTTGGTTGGAATAGAGGGGCAATTTTTATTATGGGCGATTCGATCATTCGTGAGCTTAGTTAAATTTGATAGATTCAAAGAAGCAAAAAATATGATATTTATGTTATTGCCCATAGTGGTATGACCTGGGGATGTAGTTTGAAAGAAGCTCAATTGGGAAGCAGTAGAGTTTCTTGGGGGAGTAGAATGTGGAATCCATACAGGGGTATGAAAAGGGGCTCCTTAAAGGGGATGTGTCCCCACCAAGTTTTATCTTATAAATGATGATCCAATTACAGTGGTTGGATGGTATCTTTACACTTTGATGATGAGAGACCACGTAAGCCTCTCTGTAAAGGGGGGTAGATTTAGGATGCGATGATAGAAATGGGTAACCATTGGTTCCACTATGGTTCCCTTTGTGTGTAAAAGTTACTTTATGTGGTGAGAGAAGAGATTTTATCAAAGAAAATGAATCACATACATAAAGAAAAGAAAAAATGAAAAGGCTAATTCTCCTTTTAATTTTATGTTATGTGATCAATAAATTAAGAAAAGGGTTTTGTTTCTTTGTGTATGACAAAAAATACTAAAATACCTATGCATTCTTTCCACTCAAAAGGAAATGGGCCTTGCGAGGATTCTTATAGAAGGGTATTCGGGCCACGTCCTAAAAGTACTAGCGATGCTCCCAAAACCAAGAATCAACCAAGGTAATTAAGAGGCTATAGTGCTTCCCACACCTCCACCTATAAGGAAAGATACCCTAACAATTTGTTCACTAAGATTCCTTTGTCCGACAAGGGTAGTTGTGTCTTTAGCTTCTTGGTAATTAGTTAACAATTTGGAGAACTATACAAGTTGGTAGCTTTGTATAGGACTGCACACATTGAGACTTAAGACTAACTCCCTCTAAATCAGGTTTATGGTGTGCCTGGGTATTATTTTCCATTGTATGATGGAGGATTTAAAGCACCCTATAAGACAAATTATATGTTTCAGAATGTAAACAACCACAATCGCTTATGGGATGTCTACCCCCATGGTCCTAACCTGAACTATAAATTCTTGTGTGACCCTTGTGGGGAATTTAGTGTTTTCTAGTGTTAGAGTTGTTTTCAAAGAGGATTATTCACTTAGGGTGTGAAAATGTAAGCTTCAAAGAAGCTAAGTATCTATAACCTTCTTCCTAACTGTAGATATTTCCTTGTATGCACCTCCCATCCTCTAATGCCCTTACCACCTTCTTGCATGATGTCCACCTATGTCGAACCCGACCTCCTATGTCAGCCCTATGTTGCACTTTATTCATACCTTCCAAGCTCCTCATCTCTCCTATGCAGCCCTATACTTACAAAAAAAAAATATGGGCTCCAACAAGCCCCCAACACAAAAATGTTGCTCATCTCGAACCACTCAATCTTGCTTCAAAGTGAGCTTCTTATTCACTACCTCCTATAAGGATTTCCATGCTTTCTCATGCGTTTTGACCTCTTGTGATATGATAACAATGCTTCTTAACTAGTCTCAGATACATATGATCCACCTATGCTCATATATGTTGTTATGACCTGTAGATTACAAATTCTTACAGTATGTAGAGATATTTTATTATGAGAGAAAAGTTGTTGATAAATTGATTAGTTTTGTGAAACTATTCTTTTGTACAACTACAACTACAAAAATACTAAATGGAAACTAACTTAAAAATTAAGAAAAGAAATATTCTCCTTACCCTGTAAAGGACTTGTGAAATCATACCACTATTATGAGAGAATGCTTGAAAGCATAATTGAATTCCTCTAGACTCATGTACATATGCCTAATTTTACAAATTTTTGTGTGAATTCATTTTACAAAACTTTATGAGCACTTCACACAACATTTAGTCAATTGACTAGTGACATTTGGAATATAAAGATATTCATTATTTATAATTGAAGTATTACCAATAATATCATATGGGACCAGTTCTTGCCTAAGTCTTATTGTGAAAAACAAGTATGGATTATTTAATACTAGAATGTTAACAACAAAACCATTTAGTGTGGAGTGCGGAGATCGACACAATGAAAGCTTGAAAGCTTTCTCCAAATAATAGACTTCCTCAACACAAATTTTTTTATACACTCTATGGGTAAGGGTAATAAGGATTTGTTTGTGTGAGGTTGATGTAATGGGTTTAGGGAGATGACACAACCTCCATAGTGTGAGGAGGATATTAGTTACTCGATATGGTAGGGTATTGGTTCACCTGCATGTGAGGGTTTTGAGGATGCGTGGGATTATTGGGATAATACTCCATGCTAGTTGGAATTTGGGTTATATGTGGACCCCCGAAGGATTGGAAATGGGGTGATTCATTGTATACAATACCAGATTGATTTTGGGAGATGATTCCAATGAAACTGTCAGCAACATTTGATGCTCCTAGTTTTTCTTGGTTGAAAGGAAGGAAACATGGAGCATTAGGTAAGACCATGTATATGTGTCCCAATTGAGTGTAGATAATTTGAAACTATTGTGCATTGGTGATATCTTCTTCCTTTGTTCGAGGCATGGTTGTGGTCACATATTTTGCAATTGCTAGTTGAAGAGATTTCAAAAAGAAGTCTAGGAAGAGGTCTTCTATTAAGTTGACTTTGTAGAGGTTACAATTATTTCGCCACTCATGGATATGGTCTAAAATATCAGCGGAGTTGGTTTTCCATAAGTGGGTCAATGGTTCTAACCTAGTGTCATGTCGCATTGGGAGTTGGAAAAAAATGAGGAATGAACGAGCTAGGGATTCAAATGTGTGATGGGAACTAGCTTCCCTGCTTACATACCATTTCACGACAAGGCCTTTGAGAGTTCATTGAAACAGCCTCAGACAAACTGGTTCCTCAATAATGTTTTTGGTTGAACACCACAAATGATAGATCATGATGTGGTTAACATGATCTTCTCCTTGCTTGCCTTAAAATTTGGTGATATCCTAAGGTACCTTGGTTGGCATGGGGGGAAGTTTAACTATGGGTGATTGGATCATTGATGAGCTTAGTTAAATTTGGTAGATTCATGGAACCAACAAATGGGATATTTATGTTATTGGCCATAGTGGTATGACCTGGGGATGTAGCTTGAAATAAGTTCCCTTGGGAAGTAGTAGGGTTGCTTGGGGGATTAGAATGTGGAATCCCTACAGGGGTATTAAAAGGGATTCCTTAATGGGGATGTTTCCTCACCAAGTTTTCTCTTATAAATGATGACCCAATTACAGTGGTTGGATGGTATCTCTTACACCTTGATGATGAGAGACCAGGTAAGCTTCTCTGTAAAGGGGGGTAGATTTAGGATGTGATGATACAAATGGGTAACCATTGGTTCCCCTATGGTTCCCTTTGTGTTTGAAAGTTACTTGATATGGTGAGAGAATAAATTTTATCAAAGCAAATGAATCACATACATAAAACAAGGAAAAAATAAAAAGGTTAATTCTCCTTTTAACTTTATGTTATGTGATCAATCAAACAAGAAAAAGGTTTTTTTTGTTTGTGTATGACAAAAAATCTTAAAATACCTATGTGTCCTTTCCACTCAAAAGTAAATGGGCCTTGCGAGGATTCTTATAGAAGGGTATTGGGGCCACGTCCCAAAAGTACTAGAGATGCTTCCAGTAGCCAAGAATCAACCAAGGTAATTAAGAGGCTTTAGTGCTTCCCACACCTCCACATATATTCCCTAACAATTTGGCCACTAAGATACCTTCGTCCCATGGGCGAAGTTGTGTCTTTAACTTCATGGAAGTCAGTTAACAGTGTAGAGAACTATACAAGTTAGGTAGCTTTATATAGGACTGCACACACTTAGACTTAAGCCTAACTCTCTCTAAATCGGGTTTCTAGCATGCTTGGGTATTCTTTTCCGTGGGATGATGAAGGATTTTAAGCACCCTATAAGACAAATTCTATGTTTCATAACCTAAACAACCACAGTCGCTTATGGGATGCCTACCCCCATGGTCCTAACCTGAACTATAAATTCTTGTGTGACCCCTGTGGGGAATTTAGTGTGTTATAGTATTAGAATTATTTTTAGAGGATTATTCACTTAGGGTGTGAAAATGTAAGCTTCAAATAAACTAAGCATATATAAACTTATTCCTACCACAACATCCTTTGTCAGCTCCATCTTGCTACAAAATCCTAATTGCATATATTTCCTTGTATGCACCTCCCATCCTCCAATGCCCTTACCACCTTTCTGCGCAACATCCACCTATGTCGAACCCGACCTCCTATGTTAGCCCTATGTTTCACTCTATTCATACCTTCCAAGCTCCTCATCCCTCCTATTAGACCCTATACTTACAAAAATAACAAAAACAAATATGGGCTCCAATAGGCCCCCAACACAAAAATGTTGCTCATCTCAAACCACTCAATCCTGCTTCAAAGTGAGCTTCTCATTCACTACCTCCTATAAGGATTTCCATGCTTTCTCATGCGTTTCAACATTGTGGTATGCTAACAATGCTTCCTAACTAATCTCAGATAAGTATGAGCCCCCTATGCTTATATATGTTGTTATGACATGTAGATTACAATTGCTTATAGTATGTGGAGAGATTTTATTATGAGAGCAAAGGAGTTGATAAATTAATTAGTTTTGTGCAACTATTCTTTTGTACAACTACAACTGCAAAAGTACTAAATGGAAAATAACTTAAAAATTAAGAAAATAAATGTTCTCCTTAGCTCGTAAAGGACTTGTGCAATCATACAACTATTATGAGAAAATGCTTGAAAGCATAATCAAATTCCGCTAGACTCATGTACATACGCCTAATTTTACAAACTTTTTTGTGAATTCATTTCACAATACTTTATGAGGAGTCCACATAACCTTTAGTTAATTGACTAGTGACATTTGGAATACAGAGATATGCATTATTTATATTCAAAATATTACCAATAATATCATATGGGTCCACTGCTTGCCTCATTATTATTTTGAACAACAAGTATGGATTATTTAATACTAAAATGTTAACAGCAAACCGTTTAGTGTGGAGTGCAGAGATCAACACAATGAAAGCTTGAAAGATTTCTCCAAATAATAAACTTCCTCAACATAGAGTTTTATCTCTCTGTAGAACCTTTTCTCAATTGACTAGAAATATTCAGAGTATGCAAATATACTTATTTATAATTAAAAATAATGAATAACATTGTATAGATGCATCACTTCTCTTGGTATAATTGCGAACAACAAACATGAATTATTTAATACTAAAATATTATCAATAAAAGTATTTAGTGTGGAGTGTAGAGATCCACAAAAGGAAAGCTTGAAAGGTTCCTCTGCACTTCTCAATTGACTAGTGATATTTGTTATTTATAATTAAAGTATTACAAATAATATCCTATGTGTCCACCATTTGCCTTGGTGTTATTACGAACAAAAAATATGGATTAGCAATATTTTATACTAAAATATTAGAATTGAAAGCCTTTAGTTCAAAGTGTGGATATGTACAATGGAATCTTGTAATCTTTCTCTGCATAATGGACTTACTTCGCACACTGAACATTCTTCACACTTCCGCACATGTGCCTAATTTCATAGACATAACCATAGACAAAGCTTGCATGTTCTTTGCATGCCAGAATTGTATCAAAACATCTGTGAACATGTAGATGTGTATTTGATGTTGGTTCTACAAATACAAATATGATACTTTTAACGATCATGCCTCGTCGAAGTGTGGAGGTGGGTGAGTGCGGAGGTTTAAGTTCCTTGCTCCACACACCATCCTTCCGCACATATTTCAAACTATTATGTCGTCATCATTGTAGCATTATTCCTCCCCACGACATTTGGGACCCACATAAATTAATAACTACTTCGAATGTCAATGACTAATAGAAAAGCATTATTGAAAACAAAGATTATTGTGCAACGATAGTTGTGCGGAAGGGCTTGTGTGGAAATAGTTATGCGAAAGAAGCATACGCAAAATTAATTAGTGTAGAAGCAAGGACTATGCAAAATTAGTTGATCTTGTTAGTATTAACATTAAAAATATGCAATTGGCATTTAATCATTTTTTAATTTTATTTTTACTCATATTAAAATGAAAATAAAGAAAAAAAATCTTTCCAAAAATAAAATAAAGTTGCAAATTAGCTTGGGAAATTCTTTAAATCAACTTGAGGACA
Source organism: Pinus taeda (assembly GCA_000404065.3). Classification (NCBI taxonomy): domain Eukaryota; kingdom Viridiplantae; phylum Streptophyta; class Pinopsida; order Pinales; family Pinaceae; genus Pinus; species Pinus taeda. Next base: position 23,955 of record APFE030652638.1, read on the forward strand.
ATCCTCTTCTTATTTTTGTGAAACTCCATTTCATTTTTTCATTTTTTTCAAAATTTTGAGAAAAGTCTCCTTAAAATTATTTTTTTTAGGAAATAATTCCAATATATATATATATATATATATATATAATATATTCAAATTAATTTCCTTTGAAATAAATTTTTACTAAAAATATAAACTAATATTAAAACAAAAATTTATTTATCAATAAGCAAGTTGTATTCTTACAGCGAAGAGATTTTATTAGGAGAGAAAAAGATGTTGATAAATTAATTATTTTTGTGAAACTATTCTTTTGTACAACTACAATTGCAAAAATACTAAATGGAAGCAAACTTAAAAATCAAGCAAAGAAATATTCTCCTTACCTCGTAGAGGACATGTGAAATCGCACAACTATTATGAGAGAATGCTGGAAAGCATAATCAAATTCCTCTAGACTCATGTACATCTGCCTAACTTTACAAAATTTTGTGTGAATTCATTTTACAAAACTGTATGATAACTTCACACGATCTTTATTCAATTATTGGGAATACAGAGATATGCATTATTTATAATACAGAGATATGCATTATTTATAATTGAAATATTACCAATAATATTATATGGGTCCAGTGCTTGCCTCAGTATTATTGTGAGCAACAAGTATGGATTATTTAATACTAAAATGTTAACAACAAAAGTGTTTATTGTGGAGTGTGGAGATCGACACAATAAAAGCTTGAAAGCTTTCTCCAAATAATAAACTTCGTCAACATAGAATTTTTTCTACAATGCGCATAACCTTTTCTCAATTGACTATAAATATTCAAAGTATGCAAATATTATTATTTATAATTATAAATAATGAATAATATCTTATGGGTGCATCACTTCTCTTGGTATTATTGCGACCAACAAATATGAATTATTTAATACTAAAATATTAGCAATAAAATTCTTTAGTGTGGAGTGTAGAGATCCACATAATGAAAGCTTGAAAGCTTCCTCTCCACAATGGACTTCCTCCACAATTCTCAATTGACTAGTGATATTCATTATTTATAATTAAAGTATTACAAATAATAGCCTATGTGTCCACCATTTTCCTTGGTGTTATTATGAACAACAAATATAGATTAGGATTATTTAATACTAAAATATTAGCAATAAAAGCCTTTAGTTCGGAGTGTGGATATGCACAATGGAAGCTTGAAATATTTCTGTGCACAATGGACTTCTTTCGCACATTGAACATTCTCCACACTTTCGCACATGTGCCAAATTTCATAGACATAACCATAGACAAAGCTTGCATGTTCTTTACATGCCAGACTTGTATCAAAACATTTATGAACACGTAGATGCATATTTGACGTCGGTTCTACATATACAAATATGATACTTTTAGCGATCATGCTTCGTCGAAGTGTGGAAGTGGGTGAGTGTGGAGGTTTAAGTTCCTTGCTCTACACACCATGGTTCCGCACATATTTCAAGCTATTATCTCGTCATCATTGTAGCATTATTCCTCCTCATGACATTTGGAACCCACATCAATTAATAACTACTTCAAATGTCAATAACTGATTGACAAGCATGATTGAAAACAAAGATAATTATGCAGAAGGGCTTGTGCGGAAATACACAAAATTAATTAGTGTAGAAATAGGGACTGTGAAAAATTAGTTGATCTTGTTAATATTAACATCAAGAATATGCAATTGGCATTTAATCATTTTTTTATTTTATATATATTAAAGTGAAAATGAAGAAAACAGTCATTCCAAAACTAAATTAAAATAGATGATCTTGTTAGTATTAGCATAAAAAATATGTAATTGACATTTAATCATTTATTTTATTTTATTTTTTCTTTTGTTAAAGTGAAAATGAAAAAACAAAATCCAAAAAAAAAATTTGCAAATTAGCTATTGGGAAATCCTTTAAATCAACTTAAAGAGAATGCTATTCTTATTTTGTGAAATTTGATGTTATCTTTTATTTTTTTTCAAATAGTTTAGAAGAATCTCCTTAAAATTACAATTTTTTTAAGAAATATATATATATATATATATATTCAAATTGATTTCTCCTTTAAAATACATTTTTACTTAAAATTATAACGTGATATTAAACAACCAACTCCATTTTATGTTTTCAATTTTTTCAAATTTAAAAAAAGTTCGTTCAAGTTATTTTTTAAGATATATATATATATATATATATATATATATATATATATATTCCTTAAATAAGTTTTTAAAGAAAATATAACCTAATATTAAAACAAATAATTATTTATCAATAAGTAAGCTTTATTTTTAGGTATATTCAATTTGTTTTTTCCTTTAAAATAAATTTTTACTTGGAAATATAGGTTAATATTAAAACAACCAATTATTTATCATTGAGCCAGTTCCAGTTTTATTCTTACTCATGTATATTGAAACAAACGAAACAAAATTATTCAAATCTTTTCATAGTTGACTTCATACAATATTTTGAAATACAAAAAAAAAAAACATAATATAATATATTGGAATACTAGTTCTCTCACACTCTCGTCTTTCACCTAATGCGTAAATATTTGTGTAACAAATTAAATTTGTAATGGTGGATGTTAATGCTACTGTCCTGGAGAGTTGTTAATTTCGTCGTATGGTACCACGAAAAGTTGTAATATTAGAATATTTTAATCATAGGGTATTGTTGTTGTAGAGATCATGCCGCTCGATTAGGTCTGCTTAAAGGTTATAGCAAGTTCTTGTCGGTGAGGCTTATAGGAATTGCTTGCACGACGTACAAGAATGACGTCATTGTACATACCAAGGAAGCGGCAGTTATAAAAGGCAGTAGTCGGATGAGTTTTTCAATAAAATTGGATCCATATTGTTAAAAGTTTAATAGAAAACTATAACTTTTAAAGGGTTAAAATTATATAATTTTAATATTGAAAGGCTTGCCCGGATGTTAAATTCGTTTTACATTAAAATACAATTCAAACCTACAATTTAAATTAGACAATAGTGCTATCTCACCAGTATTAAAGAAAAGAAACCAAAGATTCCCCTTACCCTTGAGCATAGGAAGGAAGGAATATGATGCCATTCATTTATGATGAAGAAAAAGTACGAATGTTTCCAAAGCAACATCGTATGAGCGGAAAGCCACACTTCGCGGGGAGGGAAGTGGAGTTTCCAATTCCAGCCGAGGAGCGCATAAAGAAGACATGATTGCATATTTCAGTTATGAGCTGTGCACATGCTTGCGTGCATCTATACAGATAGATATATTATAATACACTAAAGTAACGCTAAAGTCGTGGAAGAAAGATTTGATTCCACCCACTACCTCAAGCCTAACCAACTATAAAATGCAATTGATATCGAAGAAGATCATCAAAGCAACGCAAGGACCAGAGATCCTTGCAGTTACTCGCCCGATCGATCATGGCTGCAAATATGTTAAGGAGCGTTGTTGTTGCTGCTGTTTGCCTCATGGTCATGGTGAACGCAGTGTCTGCAGCAGGCAAAGCAAAATGTACGAAAAAATGGTACAAGAGATGCTATGGATATCAACATGATTGCCCTGCTCAATGTCCATATAACTGCCACATGGACTGCATCACCTGCAAGACTGTTTGTCGTAAGTAATATTATCGATCAATTTTAGTATAGCTACTATATTCTCTGTAATGTTGAATGGAATTATTAATATCGGTGGTGGTGAATGTGATGCAGCCTGCGATAAGCCTGGAGGCGTGTGTCAGGATCCCCGCTTCATAGGAGGGGATGGCATCATGTTCTATTTCCATGGAAAGAGAGACCACGATTTCTGTCTTATTTCCGACTCCAATCTCCACATCAACGCTCATTTCATTGGCAAGAGAGGCGAAGGAATGGGCAGAGACTTCACATGGGTGCAGTCCATTGGAGTGCTATTGGACGATGGTCGACAGCTCTACTTGGGGGCGAAAAAAGTGAGCGCATGGGACAGTTCAGTGGACCAGCTGATCATGTCGTTAGATGGCCAACCCATAACTCTTCCTCCTGGCGAGGGGGCTACATGGGCAACAGCCTCTGGACTTAATGTAACTCGTTCCGACAGCACCAATGCCGTGGTGGTTCAAGTGGAGGACAAGGTAGAGATTGGTGCCCGCGTGGTGCCTATCACTGAAGAGGAGTCTCGAGTCCATAAATACGGGATCATTGCTGGCGAGGATTGCTTTGCCCATCTGGAGCTGAGCTTCAAGTTCTACTCTCTGAGCCCCAATGTGAACGGTGTGCTTGGACAGACATATGGGACAGGATACAGGAGCCCTGTGAAGATGGGGGTGGCCATGCCCGTCATGGGAGGGGAATCCAATTATGTCACTTCTAATATGTTCGCCGCAGACTGCAAAGTTGCGCGCTTCGGGTCGTCCTCCTCCAGCGACCATCACTATGGCATCACCAGTGCAGTCAACTGCAACAGCGTAGGTGGTGGTGGTCGTGGGATCGTCTGCCGCAGGTAGATGAATGATCATAGTAGTAATGGTAATCCCGTCGTAAAGCCAGTGTTGTTGTAATATTATAGCTTTTACGTCACCTCATCATAATAATGGAGGAAAGTTCCTACGTCATCAGAAAGATCTTTAAAAGTAAATATATTATTACCAATAATAAATATTAGCATAACACTTCAACTTGTACTCCGTAGGTATATCTGGAAGAACACTCAATGTCACGAGAGTTCCCTATGCTTTGTAACTCCCCTTCTCAACGTAGGTATATCTGGAAGAACACTCAATGTCACGAGAGTTCCCTATGCTTTGTAACTCCCCTTCTCAATTATTGCAATGCATGTTTTTCAACATTCCCTTCATTTCTCCTCTGAATTCTTATCACGTGATCTGAATAATGCTACTCTATATTGTGATGCAAAAGTTTCGCATTGGTTGGGCTCTTAGTTACGGAGTAAATGTTAAAAAGAAAATTGTTAATTCAAAGTCATTTTTTATTAAACTCGTATTTGTGATTTAGGTAATGGTAAGATCAGGGTTACTTCCATATGTAACATGGATACATAACTTATTTATTGCTAAACGCATATTTATAATTGAGGCATCAGGAACCTCTACTTTCATTTCAGGCTCACTTCCCTATGTTAATATGGATACATAACTTATGTATTGCTAAATGCACATTTACAATTGAAGCATCAGTATGCTCTACTTACTTTCATCATTTCATTTCAGTTAAGTGTTGACATTTGATGGATGACTTGGTTTAAATTCCTAAAGTTTTTAGGACTATTTGCACGAAGAGTTGAGAAATTAAATTTTTTCAAATAATTATTAGCACGGAAAATAAAATATATGAGCTGAGAGATCAAATTTTTTAAAATGTAAAATTTGGATTTGTACATTTAAAATATGGTCAATATATCTATAAAAAAATATTTTTCCAATTGCTTTACATGTATATAATTTTTTAAATCATATATAGTTTAATTGGTCGTTTTTTTAATTGGAATTAGTAATTTTAAATTTTTTTATTGGATAGTATAAATTGAAAGATGCCAATATATTCTCGTACTTGTCACTCTATCAATGAATGAAATTCAAAGTGATAACTTCCTTGCACATCTAAATTATTTGTTTAAACCTTTTAAATTAATTTTTTACCAAATCGTCATTAAAAATTTACCGTTCTTCTTATTTATCTCCATGTATTGGGATTAGAGAAAATGAAATTAAAAATTTAATTTCAAATATCACTAAGAAACAAATGTCCGTTTACATTCTAAAACATGGAGGAATAAGAGCAAGGTTTCTTTGCTGAGCATTTCAAATTGTCATTAAATATTTCTTGTACATTCTCTAATGGTTTTGTCGAATTCATTAGGTAAGTGGTGTGTAATCACTTTGGCCTCCAAGGTATGGCCACTTGGAAAAACATTTGAGTAAAATGAATTAAAAGTTTGTTGTTGGTGGTATGAGAAAAATTAAAAATAAAATTAAAATTAAACAATATGGATTGTAACACCTGCCACTCCATTTAATGGATTGTAACTTGCATTGCCACTCCATTTAATGGATTGTAGCTTGCATTGTAACGGACACCACTCCATATATTGTTAAACTAATTAACTATATCAAAGTTGTAGTGCAACTATGTTTGTTATTAAGGCTTTTATGTTTTATTAGTTGGATTGTAACCTAATCTATTCATGGATTATGTTTTATTAGTTGAATTATATCCTTATTACGAATATTATGTTTTATATTTTATTAGTTGGATTGTAACCTAGATTCCGCCACTCCATCTAGGATTGTAACAACCACCACTCAATCTAGGATTGTAACAACTACCACTCCATCTATTATAAGCAAAGTAATGTACATTTCTCCGTGGATGCATGCATTTCTCAGTGGGTGGGTTGTTGGAATTGTTGAAGCCAACCCATTTGCAATTAAGTTAGTTCAAATCCCTAGAATGATTTGAAGGGTTTTCTGTCGGCTTCTATCTACTAAAAAAGTTGCACAATTCCAATTTTTTTTTAAAATATTCTTTAATATATAGTTTCACTTAGGGTTTAAATATGGGTTTAGCGTTAAGTTTTGGCAAGGTGGTTACAACTAGCAAGCTTTAGTATTTTGGGTGCTTCAAAGGTTCTTGATAGTGTCAAATCCATTTCCACTTTACAAAAAATAATTTCTCTATATATTTAATTTGTAGTCAGTGTTCTAAAATAACGACTCAACCTATCCATCATGTAAAGGTGAACTGAACATGACTAAAAATGTCAATATTGTAAGCTAAGATTTTAATTTTCAATATAAATCCTCAATTTCGACCGATCATTAGGCCAATTTTTCTAGCTACATTCAATTTTCAATTTCAGCGACCTTCAACTACTGCAATTCTGCTTAAACTGAGAGATCGAAATCAGAAGCTACATATATCAATTCCAATATATAATAATAATTAACATAAACTTGAGGTCGACATGATGGACTTTGCATGAATGATTTGTGATGTGACCCAGCCCACATGCCTGGTTAGCCTTGCCTTTACACCTATTATGGACTTTATGACGTGGAATGTCCGGCTATTGTTTTCAGTGGTTGCATGCAATGTGGATAGTGGATGTTTTGGTTAGGCGACTGAGAGTGAGTTAATGCTTCATTCAATGTTCATTTACAAACCTCGGGCTTGGTTCCCTCCGCTTGATCTTTGCCCAAACCGCCTTGATTCCCAGTCATTCGCGAGTGTTCGGTTCTGTTGTGCGGCTCTACGAGGGTTTGTTGGTTCTCTGTGTGGTTTTTGTGCTCCGACACATATGGCAATCCCTGGTTTTCCTTTGGGTATAGCTGCAAGTAAATGTCGGCCTTCCAAGCTTGGTTATGTGGCTGTCTGTGGACTTCTCCTGTGGCACGACTCTGCCTATGCTCTGGAGGTGCACTTGCTCGAACTCCTTTCAAACAGTAAGTTCCCTGGTCTCGTTCTGTCATTCTTCTGTAGTTTGGTTCTGGTGTCTGGTCCCTCGTCTGATGATTGTCACTTGCTATTGTTATTATCACCTTTGGTCTCTGCCTGTAATGTAAAGTGGGTTAACTTCAGGTGCCCTTGAACTCAGGTAACAGGGTGATGGATGTCTACGGATCCAAATAGTTAAATGGACCTCTCCTTGATTTAATTCGACATTCTTCCGGCGTAGACACTGACCAGGCCTGCTCCTTCTGTCTCAAGCTCTTTCGATTTGTCAATGGCTGTATTTCACGAACTCCTTGGGTCCGGTCACACTTAGGTAATCTAGATAACCCTTTTGTTTCTATTTGGCTTCAATTTTCTAGGTCTCGCTATACAGATGTATTGACTGAGTTTTGTTTGGTATGTGTAGGTCAATGGTTCGACCTGAGTACATGGATTCTTTATGGGTTTGGTTTGCCAAACGTAGCAACTCACTACCGGTAGGCTCTCGCTCTTAAATCTGTCAATGCACTGTTAGGGTCTTGAGTTTTCTGTAGGGCTTGTAGCTTGCCGTTTTGGCTTCGTGTGTAGTCTGTATCCCTTTCGAAAATGTAGTTTCAGTCTGGTTGTAGTTCCTGTTCTGGTTGACTGTTCGTTTGAATTATGGGTGGTCACTATTACCAAACCCTAGGCTAGGGTTTTATCCACTCTGTGGACACGACACTTGTTTCTATTTATAAACTCATGTAATACATTTATATTTCTCAACCAATAGCAATGGGGACATAATTGTGTTACCTCTGTTTACTAATGAAAAATATGAAGGGTTGTTCGACAATACCTCTGCTTATGGGTTGTTTTCCTCGACACTATGTCTCTGGTTCTTTATCCTCTCGGTCGTCTTGTCGTGTTCCACTGTTCTGGCTATGGTTCAATTCATTTTCTCTTAGCTCTGTTTTTTGGACGTATGCATGAATTCGATGTTGTTTGCTGTTGGGAACACAATGAAACACAACCTTACAATGGTCGATCTTTGTTTGCTAGCACTGTTCTTACAATACGTTAAATGAAAATACAGTAGTACAGTAAATAGGCAATGATACACATGGACAATTTGGAAATAAGATCTGTCTATGTGTTTTATTTCTCTATTCTGAAATTGTTGAATCTTTTCCCTGTTTTACATTGGAATATTTATACATCGTTGGTTTACAGTTAATTGAAACTGCAATTGTCTTCAGTTGAACATAAATGATATGGTTGTGTAACTATAGTTCGGTTGTCATTACAAGATCTTCATTTAGACAATTCTGTCTATTCTTCTTTAAGTTGACAGATCAATTTTTAAACTACTGTTTATTACTATTGGACCATAACAACCCTAACTGACCATTTAACTTTGACCAACATAGCAATTAAAAGTAAAATAAAATAAAATCCTATCTCATGACCTGATAAAATAATCATAGAAACGATAATCCAAATACTCAAACAACCTTCCAACTTGGTAGAGACTTCACCCGGCCATGGTGAGTTGGATGCTCCTGCATTAGGCTCCCGAGGCAAAAAGAAATCATGGCTCCGGTCCATGAGCTTCTCGATTGAAGAACCTATCTGTTCAATTTCCCTGGCATCAAGCCACGAACTGTCCTTAATAGGACGGTTCTTCCACTTGACCAGGTATTGCACATACTCCTTCCGCCGAGTTTGTTTAACCACCTGAGTGTCGAGAATGCTTTCGATCTCGGGAGGTTGAACGTAAGGCATTTGTCTCTTCCAAGCTTCTCCTTCATCCTGGGTATTCCGTGTAGGTCACGTGGTTGCCTCTTCTCCCTTCTCCTCTGGGTCAACCGTATAGGGGAAGAGGTCTGCTACATTAAAGATAGGTGAAATGCCTATTTCGGGTGGCAACTGTATCTCGCAGGCATTCACCGAAAACTTCTGAAGGACTCTGCAAGGTCCTATCTTTCTATACTTTAGTTTATTGTACGTACCTTTAAGGAAGTGTTCTTTGTGCAGATGCATGAGGACTTCATCCCCCACGTTAAACCGTACTTCCCTTCTCTTCAAATCTGCTTGTTGTTTATATTTTAAGCTACTATCCTGTAATTTAATTTTTACTTGTTCATGCAGATCCCTCATCACATTAGCGAAATCTTCTCCATTTGCGCTTCGCCTTTCCTATAGTCCAAGGTCCCACAGTTCATGCACTCCGCAAGGATGCATACCATACAGGATCTGAAATGGGTTGTAACTTGTGCTACAGTTAGGCTAGTCGTTGTAAGGGAACTTTGCCTATGCAAACGCTCGATCCCACATCTGTGAATTCTCTCCAACCAGGCTTTGTAACAAGTTTCCTAGACTCCTGTTTACAACCTCTGTTTGCCCGTCGGTTTGCGGGTGATATGCAAAATTGTAGCTTAGCTGTGTGTCCATTTTTTTCCATAAGATACGCCAAAAGTGTCCCGTGAACTTCACATCCCTGTCTGAAAGGATAGATTTAGGTAATCCACGTAACCTGACAATATCATTGAAAAACAAGTGAGCCACGTGAGTGGCATCACTAGTTTTTCTGCAAGGAATAAAATGCGCCATTTTTGAGAATCTGTCCACTACTACCATTACTGATTCATATCCTCGCTGTGTCTTAGGTAGGCCTAAGACAAAGTCCAAGCTGACTGATTCCCATGGTCTGCCTGGAATAGGTAACGGTGTATATAGTCTTGTGTTTCGATTGTGACCCTTTGCTAACTGGCACACTTTGCATCTCACCACAAATTGCTGTAAATTTCTCCGCATCTTTGGCCAAAAGTAGAAATGACTAAGTTTCTCGAGTGTCTTTTCCATGCCGAAATGTCCAGCCAAACCTATACTATGCTTCTCTTGAATAATATTCTCTCTCATCAAGCAGTCAAGTATAGCTGTCCTCCCTTAAATAGCAACTTCTCATGTAGATTGTAGTCCAACCAAGGACTATTATCTCTCAGTAAGGGATTCTGACATGCCCCATAGGCCTCCTTAAAATCTGTATTCATCTGGTATAAGTCCTGTAAGTGCTCAAAACCCAACACCTACACAATGCTTTCCTGCAGAGGTAAAGCTTTCCTACTTAGCGTATTCGCCACCTTGTTTGCCTACTCACTAATATGCTTCAATATGAAATTGAAACTCTGGAAATAATCTACCCATTTGGTGTGTTTGTGGTTCAGCTTGTGCTGCTGCATTACATCCTGTAGTGCAGAACTATCTGAAAATAGCACAAATTCATTTCCCAATAGATAATGCCTCCAGTGTTTTAATGCTTGTATAACAGCATAGAACTCCTTATCATACGATGAATATTTCTGTCGACTCTCATTCAACTTCTCGCTGAAAAATGCTACAGGCTTATCCTCCTGACTGAGTATAGCTCCAATTGTTCTCCCGCTAGCATCACAACGAACCTGAAATAACATCTTGAAATCTGGTAATCTAAGGATTGGCCTCTTAGTGATCTTTCTCTTTAACAACTGGAAACTTCTATTTGTTGCCTCTGTCCAGCGAAAAGGCTGCCTGGCCTTTTTACTGGTGTCTAGCATAGGCGCACAAATTTCGCTGAAATTCTTTATGAATTTCCTGTAAAAACTCACTAATCCGTGAAAGTTACGTACCTCAAATAAATTTTTCGGAGATGGCCAATTCACTATCGCTACCACCTTCTCCGGATCCATCTTCACTTCATTCTCTACTATTACAGACCCTAAATAAATCAATTCCTTCTGTAGAAAAGTACATTTCTTCAAATTTATTAGTATTTTATTTTGCCATAATTTCTCCAGCACCTTACGCACATGTTGAAGGTGTTCTTCCCTTGTCGTGTTGAAAATAAGTATGTCATCCAAATATACTATCACAAACTTCCCGATATACTCCTTCAACATCTCATTCATTAACCTCATGAATGTACTGGGCGCATTGCTCAGCCCAAATGGCATGACCAACCATTCGTACATCCCCTCATTCATCTTAAAGGCTATCTTCCATTCGTCCCCCTCTCGTATCTGAATCTGATGGTACCCGCTCTTCAAGTCTATCTTAGAGAAATAAGTTGCCCTGCTTAAACAATTCATCATATCATCCATCCGTGGCAGTCAAAACCTGTACCGGATCGTGATTTTATTGATGGCCCTTGAGTCGGTGCACAGCGGCCATTCTCCTCCCTTCTTGGGGGCGAGGACCGTTGGAATAGCACAAAGGCTTAAGCTTTCCCTTATCAATCCCTTGTCCAACAACTCTTGCACCTGCTTCCTAATTTCTTCATTGTCTTTGGGGCTCATTTGGTATGCCGCTTTGTTCGACAAACTCGCTCCTAGTATGAAGTCAATATGATGACTTATGCTCCATTTGGGGGGTAATTTTTCTGACAAGTCATCTACAACTATGTCCATAAATTCATGCAACATTTCCTGGATTTTCGTAGATGAATCTGATACCTCTGTATACAACAATACTGTCCTTGCTTTCTTTACAACTACTTAACCTATCTCACTGTCCTCAACCTGTTTTTGAAACTGTTTCCCACTGACCAACAACGTTCTTGGCTCACTAGTCTCTGATGTCCCTTCTTCCTTGATGGGCACAAACATATGCTTAATTCCATCCTTAGCAAATTTATAACAAGTCATCAATCCATCGTGTACTACTTTCTGTCGTACTGCCAAGGCCTGCTAAGCAATATGTGACATACATCCATTGGCATGATGTCATAAACGGCTTTGTCTTTATATCTACCTATTTGAAACTCTACCTCACTCTATTCATCCACCAGTAACTGATGGCCTTTTTGCAGCCATGAAACTCTGGAAGGATTAGGATGCTTCAAGCATTTCAACTCCAATTTTTCCACCATCTTTGTGGACACGAAATTATCAGTACTACCACTCTCAATAATTAACTTACAACACTTACCTCGTGACTTACAAATTGTTCTAAACAAAGGCTTCTGTTGCATCTGTTCAGTGATCTCCTTGGCTAGTTTTAACAACACCTTGTGCAGCACCAGAGCTTCCTCTCTCTTTGGAGCATTCTCTGCTTCTTGGGGAGGTGCCGCTGCTTCCTCTAGTTGTCCCAGATATGCATCCCGCTGTCCAGCTTGATCTGCTTCTAGACGTTCAAACGATCGGTG
>APFE030652654.1:0-13219 GCA_000404065.3 Pinus taeda
AGAGCAGATTTTCTGCTGTAAAATCCGTTGTAATAGAATGATCTTTAGATCTATTATATGCTTGGAAAAGTGTGCCCGTAGTGTTGAAACTTGTCAGCGTTTTGGCTGCCTAGTGAGTTGGGTTGAAGCAAAGTGAAATATTGTCCAATGCTTGCTGCTGAAAGTTAACAAGCATTAGGTCCGGGAAACCCTTAGAGAGAACCAAAATTTTTAAATTTGCAATAAAGGGCATTTCAAGAAAATTCAACAATATATTGGGCTGTAATATCACAGTAAAGATTTTGGTATAAAAAACTTAAAAGCAATGGCATGAGAAGAAGAACCAACATGGAAGTTTACCACATCATTACCATAAACAGACCCTAGGAAAGGTAAACTTTTGTATAAAGTTTGTGATCTAGCTCAATGTTTGAAAATGAAAATGAAATAAGTTTTTACCTTGGCATCAGATGTCCATCTGCGTCTTGGTTCCCTTGGTGAGAAATGTGGACTCAATTGGTAGATATCTTCAATTGCAAGCAAAATTCACCAACTGAAAGCCCATGCCAATTATATTTTTTTCTAGTGCTGCACTGAGTATGCTGCCAATTTTATGTTGAAAATGTAATCCTTTTGAGAGAGAAACACTTCTAGTCGAATTGCCAGTAATTTTGAGCTCAACTTGTGTTTTCATTACATACCCAGTTTATATCCTCTTTATAAGGACTCACATTGACACAGGTGATGTACAATTACGATGTGCTTCTCTATTCTGCATTTACGAAACATTGTTGATGGAGAAGCATCCAGTGGCAACAAAACATTCATAAATGCCAGCCCACACAGTTATCTGATCAAAATTGTTGCATCAGTAATCCTGCTGCCCAATATAGATAGCAGGTTGAGGTGAGCCACACCCGAGTCTTTCGGGAGGGGATTTTTGTGGTGTCAAAAAAGATGACATTAGTTGTATCATCTCTTTCTACACCCAGTTTCATGCCCTTCCCATCATTTAGTTCAACAATCATGTCAAAACCTCATATCAACTATATTCTCTGTGATCATGAAAGCCAAGTCAGATTTCCCTGTCTTATAGCATGTTTCAATCAGCTTGTTGCGAGTAACTTCATATGGAGCTTTGCCCCTCATAAGCATCACATTGAAGAGCTCATGGGCCTCTTGTACCCTGTTGTTTTCACATAGCCCACAAATCACTTCATTGTAATTGAGGCTACTAGGCTTCAGACCACGGTTGACCATGTCCATAAATAAATTGAAAGCAAGGTCAATTTTGCAAGCTTTGCAAAGGCCATGAATTACTGCATCATACGCTACCCTGGTGGGTACCAATCCCTTTTCACACATTTCATTTAACAGCCTAATTGCTTCCTGTAACCTGCGTTCTTTGCAAAGCCCTTTAATCAGTGGACTATATGTCATAGAATCAGGAATGCAATTTTCTACATTCATCTGATCAAAGACCTTCAATGCAAGGTCAATTTCACCTTCCCGGCAATGAGCGTTGATTAGTATGGTGTATACTACTTTATTTGGAACCAAACCCTCTCCCATCATCCTATTTAAAAGTTCATAAGCATCCCGCAACTTGTGCGCCCTACAAAGTCCATTGATCAAACCACTATACACATAAATATCAGGTGCACAACCCTTATCCATCATTTCCTTCAGTAGTTCGAAAGCCAGATTGATCTTTGCTTCCGAAGAGTCTGTAATATGGGTTAGTGTTACTTCTGCTTGAATTAATGTCTTTTCTTGCAATAAACTGAAAATCTTATGTTCTGTTTGCATTGCATTTGCCCCAGATAACGTCAACCCAGAATACTCTCTCCTGATCCCTGTCACATTCCTGCAAAGTCCATTGATCAATGACCCATAAGTGACTATGTCAAGATCAATGCCATTTGCAACCATTTGACCCACAAACCTAAAAGCCAGGTCAATCTTTCCTTTTCTGCAGAACTGGTTAATCAGTATGGTATAAAGTACATTATTTGGAACCAGCCCATCTTCCAACATCATGTTTAGGCACCTGCATGCTTCCTCACTCTTGTTTCGATTTAGAAGTCCATTTATAAGAGCACAATAAGTATGGAAGCTTGGATGACAACCCTTTCTCGCCATATCTTCAAATAAAATGCAAGCATCTCTAATTTTCCCTCGTCTACAATACGCATCAATCAGTGAACCATAAATCACTTCATCGGGAATGACACCTCTTTCGACCATCTTACAAAACAGGAGTTGTGCATCCTGCAATTTTCCTTCTTTGCAAAGGCCTCTGATCAGTGGATCATAAGTATAAGCATTTGGGACACAGCCAACCTCATTCATTCTCTCGAGAACTGCAAAAGCTAGGTCAAGTTTGGCTTCGTTACAGTATCCATTGATCAGTATGGCATAAGTTATTTCATTAGGAAGCAAGCCTTGTGCTCGCATTTCATAGAGAAGCCTGTCTGCTTCTTTTACCAATCCCGTTTTACAAAGCCCACTTATTAGTGAGTTGTATGTGAACACATTAGGCTTACCTTCATGGAGTGCCATTTTATTGACAAGTCTAAAAGCAAGGTCCAGGTTGCCTTCTGCACAGGCTGCATTGATTAGTATGTTGTAAGCAACTTTAGCTGGCAGTAAATCCCTCTTTATGATTTCACCAAGCAACAGTTCCGCCTCCTCTAAATCTGGTTTATTCTGAATTCCATTTATCTGTTCCATATAAGTTTGACTATCAAGGTGATATCTCACTATAGCCTGCAAAATCTTGAAAGCTAGAACAACTTTTCGTTGTTTGTAATGCCCTTTCATCATTGCAAAGCAAGTTCGATGATCTGGAAGTATCCCACTTTCTAGCATTCTGATGAACAACTCATCTGCCTCCTCGAGTTTGTTTTCTTTGCTGAAAGCAGATATCAAAACAGTGTATGTGTGAACATTTGGTTGGCAGCCATTTGCAATCATTCTATCCATAAGCTCAGATGCACAGTCAAGCTTCCCAATTTTGCAATATCCATCAATTAGATTGGTATAGGTAACTACATTGGGACCAATCCCATTCTCCAACATCAGGTTGAAGATCTTCCATGCCTCCTCTAACTGGCGTTTATCACAGAGTCCACTGATCAGTACAGTATAGGTGTAAACATTCGGTTGACAACCCATATTGATCATTCTATCAAAAACTCGGAAAGCAGCATTAATCTGCCCTTCTTTGCAGTATCGAGTAATGATAGTCGTGTAGGTCACTTTATTAGTCACCAAACCTGCAGCTTCAATCCTGTTCAACAAACACACCGCCTCCTCCACTTGATTCTTTTTACAGAGTCCGTCTATAAATACAGTATAAATATAAACATCAGGCTGCTGACCCATCTTGACCATTTTGCCCAACAGCTCACAGGCTTCATTCAGCCAGCCCTGGTTGCAGAACCCATGAATTAACCTTCTAAAAGTGACAACATGGGGAACAAGGCAATCCACTATCATGTCATCAATTAACCTGAAAGCCTCTGGAAGCATTTTTTGAAGGCAATGGGCCTGAATCAGAACATCATATGTGGCAGAACGAGGCACCCAACCTTTCTGAATCATTTGAGCATAAAAAACATTAGCCCGCTGCAAATTCCTTTGTTTGCAGAAGCAACTGAGCATGGAATTGAAAGTAGATGAATCTGGGGAAATACCTTTGCTTGTCATGTCTGAATAGAGTTCATGAGCTTCACTGAACAGGTTACGACTTACTAGTTTCCAAAGAAGATAATTGTAATCGAGCAAATCAAGCATCAACCCATGGTGAGTAGCATAGCTGAAGGTGCTCAAGGCCTCTGCAACCATACCATGTTTTGTATATCTCCGAAATATATTGCTCACAACTCCCTGTGCTGCAGAAATCATGTTTTTGGTTAGCAGCAACTCTACAAGATTAAGCCAATGCTCTCTATGTTTTGGGTCAACAGCAACTCTACCATATGAAGGCAATTTTCTCTGTGTGGGACTTGCAGGCACTGTATCTCGAATGGAACTCTGAAACGAAGGCCATTTATTGTTGTGATTGAGATCTACCGAATCTTCATCGATGGCTAGAGTGTTGCCACTTGTGCCGCTGCCGCAGTTACTTCTCATTCTCCGAAACAATCCGCTGTGAATTGGAACATGGGCAGCTTGAGAAGGGGGTAATCGACGAAAGAGAAAGAGTTTCTTCCTCCCAATCATACCCGCTTCTTATAGAAAATCTCAGTAACCCCTTTCTGTTCACCAGTGAGCATCTTATTACCTGGAAACTCTCCCAATTCATAAGCAAATTGTTGAGGTTTTTGATTAATTTCTTCAGCCGCATCCTCTTTCCAGTGATCCATTCGTACTCCCTGAGCATCCCTGCTCGTAGATATGGAAAGGGCCATAAACCTCTCATTAACCCCTGCCTCGGACATTTTCATAAAACGTCACGAAGTCTCTCTGTAGATTGTTTGAAGCGTATGTCAAAAGCAAAGGATATTTTGTTCGAAGTTTACATTACCCCCGGCACTAAAAAAATACCGTCCATTGAGCAATGAGACAAGGGTTTAGCCAAGTTTTAAATAGCGATGGTTTAGTAATAAATTAATCCCTAAGTTAATGAATGAAAGAAATTTTAAGGTCTAAGATGTTAGATATAAATTAATCCATAAGTTAATGAATGAATGAAATTTTAAGTTCTAAGATGTTAGATATAGTATTTTATAGTCTATGGAATTATTGGTTTTTTTTTTTTTTGGTTTTTGCAATTTAATATTTTTATTATTCAAATTAATGATGAGTTAATTTGATTTTTTAATAGTTTTTTTAGTGAAAAGGCAAGGCCAAAGAACCAACGTTAACATACTGTTGTAACTATTTCTGATGTCTCTGAAAGCATCACATTCCAAAATGAAATGTTTTTCCGATTCCACTGCCCCAGAAGTGCAAAAAGTACACACCCACTCTTCCCATGCTTCTTTAGGATTTTTCCACTCACATGTTTCACACCGTAGTTGATGCGAGTTAGTTCTTAATTGAGCAATAAGAATCTTTGTTCTCCATGGAATGCTAGCTCCAATGTACTCTTTTTGTTGGAGATCACACGTGGGGTTGAATTCTTGAACATAGTACTTCTTCTTTCTACCTAACTCTTTTCCCCCATATATGCTTACAAAACTTCTCCATAACATAACTCTTTAAATCCTTGCTAATTGTGGGACATGCATTGAGGTAAATATTCCATTTTTGCATTCATTTGTTGTTTTGTTTCATCCATGATTTCTTTCTTTCACTCATTCCTTCGTTGAAGATAACTTTAGGCCATCTACCTTCTCCCATTTGCTCAATTCTCTGAAGATACCTTATGAGACGCACCATAGCAATTGCTTCGATAGAAGTTGCTCCTATTTCACTCAACATTATCTCATAAGAAACCGAACTTTTTATTTTAAACTTGCTCATGATCAAACGTTTTTGGATTTTCTCAATTTGCTTCCATTTTGAGACAGGGATCAATTCACGCCCATATAATATCACTGGACAAACTAGGAGCCCAAAAAGCACTTTAATTGGTTTCCAATCCCATAACTTTGCCTATCTACATCTGTTTTGAAGAGCATATAATGCTTTCCACCCTCCTAAAATTTTATTCTTTCTGCAGTGCTCTCAATTAAGCTTCTTGTTGAAATCAATCCTGAGGTACTTGTATTCATTTACTTCTTCAAGAATGTTGCCTTCAAAGAAGAACGTATGTTGGCCCTGCTTTTTTTTATTTGAGAAAATCATTATTTTGGTCTTGTTGATATTGGCTTGCATCCACTACTTTACAAAAATGCTCGAGGGCATAAAGGTGCATCTGCAATCCCTGGATCAATTCAGAAATCAATACAAGGTCATCATCATATAAAAGAAGCTTTATCACAAACTCCCCCAACCGAATACCATCCTCACCTTACAGATTTAGCCACTCTTCCAATTCATCAATATATAAACCAAAAAGAGTAGAGGATAAAGGGCAGCCTTGCTTGACTCCGATGTCACTTCTAAAGCTTTCTGAAATTCCTACTGAAGTTCTAATTTTGATTTTCACTTCTTCATAAAGCCTATGGACAACAACTCTACAGTGCAAAGGAATTTCAAGTTCTTTCATTCTACTGCATAATTTATCTCTAGGGACCATGTCAAATGCCTTTTTGAAGTCAACAAAGCAGCAAAATACTTTTTCTTTGTCCTCCCAAACCTTTTCAATAATGCATCTCAACGTGATACCATGATCCAATGTAGAATGCTTCGGCCTAAAACCTACTTGCCCTTTTGCCATCTTTTCTTTGACTTTCGCCCACTTACTAATTCTATTTTCCACCATGTTGCTAAAGAGCTTTGCAAATAAAGGATTGATCATAATGGTTCTATAGTTGGAAGGATTATTAATGTCTCCACTTTTAAAAAGAGGTATTGCTAGACTAGTTGCCCATTCTCTTGGGAATCCTTGTTGAATGACATTGTTAAATATTTCTATGATGTGCAGTGCTAGAATGTTCATTCCCCCCTTTAAATATTTTGCTTGAAGTTCAACCAAATCCTTTGTCTTTCCTATTTTCAAAATAGAAATATATATATATATATATATATATAGTATATATTAGTATATATTATTATTTATTTATTTTTAAAAACCATAGATAAATATTTAAGAAAGTCCAAATCAAAACATTTCTAATAAAAATATTGGTGTTTGAGAATTAATGTTAGTGTTTGAGAATTTTTATTTATTTATTCCAGGTTAAAGTAGATGTTTATTATCAACATTCCTGTTTAAATAGATAGTAATTTGTGTATTATATATATTATATATAATTTTTAGATTATACTTATTTAAAAAAATAATATTTATATGAAATTTATTGAAATATTAGAATTAAGTTAATAATAAATAAAATGAAAAACTAATACTTGAGTTTTATTCCAAGTATATGTATATCAAAGCATTATAATAAACAATAAATATAATAAATAATAAATATCATAAGCATGTGTAATAGATAATTCTTTAAAATTGACCTGCAAAATTCTTTCTTGATGTAATTTAATATTGTGCTACTTATTTGTGGACTAAATAGGTTTTCGACTTGGTTACACAAGAACTCTAGCAAAAATAATTAGTACTCAATCATGTGTATATTTTTCTCTTCTTTATTAATTAATATAATAATTATTTCTTCTCAATTATTTGAATAGTTTTTAATATTAGATTGTCTTAAGTTATACTGATGGATATAAGTTATGGTTTTGAGGACACCATATAATAGTTTAGAGTACTAAACGAGTTTAATTATTTATCTCTTTTTTATTATTTATATAATACTCATTTATTCTTAATTATTTGGAATAGTTTTTTAGTAATTGATTGTCTTAAGTAATAATAGATATAAGCTATGGTTTGAATACATGAATAACAGTTTAGAGCAACATTAACACGAAGTTAAATGTAATAAACTATCATTATCATTTAAAAGTTTATTGTTTAAAATTGATGAAAAGTAAGTAGAGCTTTGCATTGTGCCTTTCCAATAGTATGATTGTACTATTGCTTCTTAATCTATTAATAAACTAACACATTTTATAGTTTTAATATTATTATTATTATTATTTTAGCGTTTCTAAAAATAAAGAATTAATTGATATCATTATTCTCGACATACTAATTTTTTAAAGTATTTTATTTAACTTTATTAATAATTATATGCACAAATAACTTACTATAGTATAGATTTATTTTAATCCCAAAGTCATCAAGCATTGAAAGGAATGAATATCTCAAAAAATGATCTACAAAACTTGAGTAAAGGTTTTTGCACATTGAGAAATTTGATCTCTCATAAAGCTTATGGACAACAACTCTACAATGCAAAGAATTTCAAGTTCTTTCATTCTACTCCACAATTTATCTCTAGGAACCATGTCAAATGCCTTTTTGAAGTCAACAAAGCAGCAAAATATTTTTCTTTGTCCTCCCAAACCTTTTCAATAATGCATCTCAACGTGATACCATGATCTAATGTAGAATGCTTCGGCCTAAAACCTACTTGCCCTTTTGCCATCTTTTCTTTGACTTTCGCCCACTTACTAATTCTATTTTCCACCATGTTGCTGAAGAGCTTTGCAAATAAAGGATTGATCATAATGGTTCTATAGTTGGAAGGATTATTAATGTCTCCACTTTTAAAAAGGGGTATTGCTAGACTAGTTGTCCATTCTCTTGGGAATCCTTGTTGAATGACATTGTTAAATATTTCGATAATGTGTAGTGCTAGAATGTTCATTCCCCACTTTAAATATTTTGCTTGAAGTTCAACCAAATCCTTTGTCTTTCCTATTTTCAAAATAGAAAATAATATAATATATTATATATATAATATATAAATAGATATATTTTTTTAATTTTAAAAAACCATAGAATAAACTATTTAAGAGTCAAATCAAAATTTTTATATAAAAAATATGGTGTTATGAAGATTAAAATGTAGTGTTTTGAGAATTTTTTATTTATTTATTTTCAGGGTTAAGTAGATGTTATTATATCAGACATTCTCTCGTTAAAATAGATAGTAGTAGTAGGTTCTTATCTGTGTAGTGTAAATATATATATATATATATATATATATATATATTATATAATAATATATATTATAATATATATATATAATAATATTTATATGAAATTAGAAAATATAGATTAAGTTAATAATAAATAAAATGAAAAACATTAGTATATATATATATATATATATAATATTAAAATAAATATTTAATAAAATTTATTTGAAATAATAGATTAAGAGTAATAATAAAAGAAATGAAAACTAATGCTTGAGTTTATCATACAAGTAATATGTAATAAATATCAAAAGCATTATAATAAATAATATATTAATAGAGCATGATAATTTTTTAAAAATTGACTTGCAAAATTCTTTTTTGATGTAATTTGATATTGTGCTACGTATTTGTGGACTAAATAGGTTTTCGACTCGGTTACACAAGAACTCTAGCAAAAATAATTAGTACTCAATCATGTGTATATTTTTTCTCTTCTTTATTATTTAATATAATAATTATTTATTCTCAGTTATTTGAATAGTTTTTAATATTAGATTGTCTTAGTTATAATGATGGATATAAGTTATGGTTTGACACCATAATAATAGTTTAGAGTAACATTAACAACAAGTTAAATTATTTATCTTTTTATTATTATTTAATATAATAATTATTTATTCTGAATTATTTGAATAGTTTTTAGTATTAGATTGTCTTAAGTTATAATATGGATATAAGCTATGGTTTGATATCATAATAACAGTTTAGAGCAACATTAACAAGAAGTTAAATGTATAACTATCATTTATCATTTAAAAGTTTATTGTTTCAAATTGATGAAAAGTAAGTAGAGCTTTTGCATTGTGCTTCCATAGTATGATTGTACTATTGCTTCTTATCTATTAATAACTAACACAATTTTATAGTTTTAATATTATTATTATTATTTTAGTGTTTCTAATAATAAAGAATTAATTGATATCATTATTCTCGACATACTAATTTTTTGAAGTATTTTATTTAATTTTATTAATAATTATATGCACAAATAACTTACTATAGTATAGATTTATTTTAATCCCAAAGTCATCAAGCATTGAAAGGAATGAATATCTCAAAAAATGATCTACAAAACTTGAGTAAAGGTTTTTGCACATTGAGAAATTTGATCTCTCATAAAGCCTATAGACAACAACTCTACAATGCAAAGGAATTTCAAGTTCTTTCATTCTACTCCACAATTTATCTCTAGGGACCCTGTCAAATGCCTTTTTGAAGTCAATAAAGCAACAAAATACTTTTTCTTCGTCCTCCCAACCCTTTTCAACAATGCATCTCAAAGTGATACCATGATCCAATGTAGAATGCTTTGGCCTAAAACCTACTTGCCCTTTTGCCATCTTTTCTTTGACTTTCGCCCACTTACTAATTCTATTTTCCACCATGTTCCTGAAGAGCTTTGCAAATAAAGGATTGATCATAATGGTTCTATAGTTGGAAGGATTATTAATGTCTCCACTTTTAAAAAGGGGTATTGCTAGACTAGTTGTCCATTCTCTTGGGAATCCTTGTTGAATGACATTGTTAAATATTTCTATGGTGTGCAGTGCTAGAATGTTCATTCCCCACTTTAAATATTTTGCTTGAAGTTCAACCAAATCCTTTGTCTTTCCTATTTTCAAAATAGAATATATATATATTATATTATATAAATAATATTATATATTATATATATATTAAAAACCATAGAAAGTCAAATCAAAACATTTTTAATTAAAAAATAGTGTTTGGATTTGAATGTTAGTGTTTTGATAATTTTTATTTATTTATTTCAGGTTAAGGTAGATGTTATATCAAACATTCTATTATATATATATATATATATTATATATATTTATAATATTATATTAATATACTTATATTAAAAAATAATATTTATGAATTTATTGAATATTAGATTAAGGTTAATAAATAAATAAAATGAAAAACTAATACTTGAGTTAGTCACAAGTATATGTAAATAAATATCACAAAGCATTATAATAAAACAATAAATAATCATAAGCATGTGTAATAGATAATTCTTAAATTGACTTTGCAAAATTCTTTGCATGTATTGATAATTGTGCTACGTATTTTGGACTAAATAGGTTTTCGACTCGGTTACCACAAGAACTCTAGCAAAATAATAGTACTCAATTCATGTGTATATTTTTTCTCTTCTTTATTATTTAATATAATAATTATTTATTCTCAGTTATTTGAATAGTTTTTAATATTAGATTGTCTTAAGTTATACTGATGGATATAAGTCATGGTTTGACACCATAATAATAGTTTAGAGTAACATTAACAACGAGTTAAATTATTTATCTTTTTTTATTTATTTAATATAATCATATTATCTGAATTATGATATTTTTAGTATTAGATTGTCTTAAGTTTATAATATGGAATAATCTATGTTTTGAATTCATAAATAACAGTTTAGAGCAACATAAAACCAAGAAGTTAAATTATACCTAATCTTTAAAAGTTTATTGTTTTAAATGATGAAAATTAGTAGAGCTTTTTGCATTGTGCTTCCATAGTCATGATTGTACTATGGCTCTTTATCTATTATAACTTAACACAATTTTATAGTTTTAATATTAATTATTATTATTTTAGCGTTGCTATAAATAAAAAGAATTAATTTGAATATCATTATTCTCGACATACTTAATTTTAAAGATTTATTTAAATTATTAATAATTATATGCACAAATAACTTACTATAATATAGATTTATTTTAATCCCAAAGTCATCAAGCATGGAAAGGAATGAATATCTCAAAAAATGATCTACAAAACTTGAGTAAAGGTTTTTGCACATTGAGAAATTTGAACTCTCTTGAAACTTGATGGATAGGGGATTAAGATGGATCTATGTTGATATTTGGATTCAAATCTTACTTTGTGAAAAAATTTCTCTATAAGTCAATTGTTCATTGTTCACCGAAGGAAAGTACATATTGGGTTTCCTAGGGAAATGCATTATGCGAGACAATATCAAGTTTTTCCTATACAACATTTATTAACGAGTATGCTTCAACAATCACATATAATTAAAAAATCATTTGGAAGGTTTAATGAAGTACAATGACCCAAAAGTTTCACTAAGAAATACAAACATTCCATTTAGCATCAAGAGGTGTTTTCTACATCTATTGGGAGGGAACGTAATTTTATGTTCAATGTGTGGGAACTTTCAATATTTTTAGGTTATACAGAGAGGAGTTGGTCTTCTCTATAGAAGTCTATTTTGAACCAAACACCTTAAAATAGATAAAAAGTCAATGAATATAATCCACTTCAAGGGGGGCACCTCATTTTATAACAAATCCAATACAAAGATAAGATATAATGATCCTAAGATTAGATCTCTTTTGGGTGTGTGTGTGTGTGAGAGAGAGAGAGAGAGACCAAGGGTACAATTATAATGAAAGGATAGAATGAAGGTTCTAGCCTACCTACTAATATAACAATAAACTAATAATGAACTTATTAGGGCCTTAACATAGGGCCTAAGTGCCTTAACATAGCCCCCCTCTTTTTTTAAAAGTTTTGCCCTCGAAATTTATAATTGAGGTTTTTCTTCACAAATTGCTCATTTTCCCATGTAGCTTCTTCTAAAGGCATATCCTTCCACTTGAAGAGGTACCCCATAATGGTTCTATTTCGAATAGATTGAGAATGGTGATTTGTAACTTTTCATGGTTTAAGAATCACCTTCCCTTCTTTGTCTGATAAAGGAAGTTCTATTTGTAGTGGCATAGTTTGTCCCAAAACCTTTTTAGGTAAGATACATGAAAAACCTTATGAATACAAAAGGAAGGTAAATTTCACTCATACACCACTTGTGCAATCTTATGAATAATATTGTATGATCCATACAATTTTGGAGTTAATTTATGATTCTTCTTTTGCTTGAGTGTAGATACCTTATAAGATTCTAGTATCAAAATTACTCAATCACCCTTCTCAATTTGTCTTTCACTTTGATGTTGATGTGCTTGCTGCTTCATCATGTTTTGCTCCATTTGAAAGTTTTCCTTAAGAATTGTCAAAGTTTCTTTAGCCTTCTCCGTATGTGATTATGTTGCTCATACTTTGCACTTTTACACAGAATATGAGATCCAAGGAACTGGATATCCATAAAGAGCCTCAAATTGGGACATTTTAGTAGATGTGTGATAGGTAGTATTACGCCATCATTCTACTAAAGAAAGTCAATTCCTCCGTTGAGATTGTCTACTTAAGGAATAACATCATAGATCATTCTCTAAGCCTTTGTTAACTATTTCTATTTAACCATATATTTGTGGAGGATGTGTTGAACTTATAGCTGGTGTTCTTCCACTCATTTCCATAATTCTTTCCAAAAATCTATTATGAATTTTGGATCTTTGTCATTTACTATTACTTTAGGAAAACCATGATGTCAATGAATTTCTTTCATGAACACTTTTGCCACTTGGCTTGTTGTATATGTACTTTGAGTTATGCAAAAATGACACCCTTACCTTCATATTTTGGTAGCCCTGTGATAAAATTCACTAATATTTCTTCTCATTTTTTATTAGGTAAG
>APFE030652657.1:0-23233 GCA_000404065.3 Pinus taeda
ATGTCCACTAGGCTATATGCGTTTCCAACCGCTATACTTTCTATTTCTCTAGGAAAACTTTTCAACTACGTGGTTCATCAACATTTTAACTACCCATTAGAATTGTAGAAGAAAGGCGCAGTTTTATAATTATACTTAAATGGTAAACAAGAAGATGTTCACATGCCATACATTCTCCATGATAGATGAGCCATAACCAAGAGCAAAAAACATAGCAAGAGGACTGAATTCTTTGTGGGGTCCTTGAGGCAAAGAATATATGGAAGCACTTGAAATGAGATTATTTTATAAATGAGGAAGTTAGTGTATATATACCACTTGAAGTAGACTAGGTTGGCCTTTACCCAAAATAGAATAAAATACAATAAAGTAAAATGGTGGGTTTAACAACCCACTGGTCAGTCCATTATGGACGTCAATTACCCATATAGTGGGCTAGCACGTGGCCACAAGTGAATAATAGCCACATATTCTCAACGGACCCTATGAAGGAGAGTAACATTAAAGTGAATATAAAAACCACTATCCTTAGACCTCTTGAGCTGTACCAAAGTATAATGCAAATAAAGAGATTCACAACACAACCATCTGAGTAATTCAGGATTACTCTTATTTGATCATTGTTTCAATTTGCATGCTGCACATTGACAAAACAATTATGTGAATACTTTGGGATTAACCTTATTGGCTTCGTTTGTTCTATTTCTTAAAATTTGATATGTTCACGTTTACTTGCTGTATAAATCCTCTTTTCTTTTTCTTTTCATGTCAGTATTGTCCTTGAGTTTGGACTAGATGTTCTATACCATCTGCTTAGTGTTAGTCTGAAGAGTCCATCTCAAAAGTTTTTGATTTTGTCAAAGAAACCCCAAGTCCTAGGCGTCTTTCTTTTTTTGAGCCCAGCTGAACTAAGCCCCACTCAAACTTCTTTTACGTTGGTGGTTGATAAACTAAGATAACATCTTTAGTCCTGTTTAGTAGAGGATAATTAAAAAGTAAATAATCACTATAATCAATAAAAGCTTTCAAATATTGCATAAGATGATTAGAGGCATATTTGCATCTTCTCCTGGAAAATTATTGATGTAGGCAACTTGACAACACACTGCTTCAAACATTTTACTGTTGTAGAAAGTAAGTTTAGAAAGGGAACTTGTGTTATTATTATCAGTGGTGAAGGGTATGAAATAGTTTTTCCCTTATTTAAAAATAACATAAAATAGATGCCATACCAAATGTGATACTCTTTCAGTGGGGATTGTGATATAAAATATAATACTGCACCCTTTTAGGCAATTTAGATGTTCATTGGAGATGGTGCCAAACTTTTTTGCAATGCCTTTCAACTTTCAAAGGAGAAAGCTCCTTGTATTATCTTTATACATAGGGTTGATGTAACTGGAACGAAGTGTTTTGAGAGGCATTTTATTCTTTTATTTGCTTCGTTTCCCTCGTGTTCTTGGTAAAGCAACATTGAAGTTTGTTATAGAGTGGGCATGGTCATTGGTAATGCATATCCTATAGAAAACTAATGACAAACCTAAATATGTATTTTCTCAGGTGTTTGTCTGCTTTCT
The DNA here is from genome assembly GCA_000404065.3 of Pinus taeda. Lineage (NCBI taxonomy): Eukaryota > Viridiplantae > Streptophyta > Pinopsida > Pinales > Pinaceae > Pinus > Pinus taeda. The sequence goes on from APFE030652657.1 coordinate 1,578, forward strand.
AACAACTCTTTGACCTAAGTCATAATATTGAAAATAATTGTTGTTGTTCATGAAAATAATTGTTGAGGATTATTGGACTCTATTTGTTTAGTTGGATAATTGGATTACTCTTGGTTTGCAATGATATGTTTCTGTTAGTAATTGCATTCAATGGTAGCATAATGTTTACACAATTAAAATGAGAGAGAGAACCATTTAAGGACATGCTTCAAATTTTTGAAATCAAATATTTTTTCTATGGTGTGAGTTACTCTTCATACTCCCATAACTAGGAACTAATGAGATGCCTACGTTAATTTAAAGTCATAATAAGTTGACCTTATTCCAAAATATACTTTCTGAGTTAACTGTGTAAAGCACTAGATATGACCTTTAACTATATTCTAATACACCATCTCAATGACCATATTATATACAACTGCTTGTTGCAAAATATGACCAACTTATCTTGAACAAGGTATAAGTAGGAAACTGATCAATGATAGAGTAATGTTCATAATTTTCCATTTTGATGTCTTTTCAATGCACCGTATACCTCTTTTTAATGCTATCACAACACAAGATAAAGTTGGTTGCAAAATTTATATCCAACATGGTTGATAACGTCATTTACTGTCTCTTCATCGATTGACTCATTAACCGGATTGGAGTCAGCAATGGCTGAAAACTTCACCCCTCTTACAATTTAGTATGATGCAAAATCTGATTTTTCCTCTAGTAACTACTTTTTCTTTCTTTTTATGGCTCGGTAGTACAATATATGATTGTTGAAGACTCAGCCCCTTTGAGCTTGTCATGCACTTTAAGAGTCCTACTTGTCCACCACACCTATGGTTGAACTTCACTTCTACTTACATTCATTTTGTGTTTAGAAATAGGGTATGTCAACAAGGGTTGAACACCTTAAGACAAACACAAGACAAACACACACAAATCAAAGATTAAAACACCAAGATTGACATTGTTAAATCCCTTAAATAAGGAAATAGTGCACAATGGGCGATTAAATAATTCAAAAAAATTCACATGATCCTTTTTAGAAGAAATCATCAAGAAATGACCCTCCATGTCTTTTCGTAGAGGTCATGAACCAATTCAGTGTTAAGCCATAGAATTTTATGGAGGTCATGGACCAAGTTTGACTTAACCTATCTCTTAGTGCCAAAATATCCTAACATCCCCCTCATTTGAACAACTTAGGATATGATTGAAGGATTTACAATAGTGATAAAGGAAGGAGGCATTAGGGCTTACGTCGCATGAACGACAACTTTGTGAACTTCGAACATAGATTGTGGTTTAGGAGCTTGGATTTTAGGAAGGGATTTGCGAAAATGTTAGCAACTTGATCATCTATATGACAATAGAGCACTTCAAGGATACATTGTTGAAGAAGCTTCCAAAATTCAATGTGCTTGTTGTGTTGATGTTGAATTTGCTCTTTGTTAAGCTTTATGCCATTCTGAGAGTTGCACTAAAGCATGGTTCTATGTTGTTGCTTAAATAAAAAATTGAAAGGATTTGTGTAAGCCAAAGTTCGTGATTTGCAGGGACCACTGCTCAATACATTGCTTTTGTGGAAGAAAGAGAACATACTTCAAGGATGCACTACATTTGGAGCTCACAAATGTGGTGCATTGTTCGGCATGCTGAATGGATCTCTTACTATGGCATCAATGTGTGGTTGGACATGTTAAATCCAAACTCTGAAAGGATTTATGTAAGCCAAAGAGCTTCCTCACTTATATGGACATGACTTTTTGATGTGCTTTTGTGAAAGAAAGAGAGGGCATTTTGTTTTTTGCAAACCCAAGTGGTAGGTTTGGAACCATTTTCTTTGTTGCTGTACGACCTGTACAACCTTGCCAAAACTTCTAGCTGCTACCCAGATTTGTCCCCATAATTTCTAAAATCGTCCCTCTTTTGCTAGGTCATACAACCTTTTGAAGTTGCATTTGCAGCCATTGTGTACAACCCCATCAATTTTTTGGAGTTGAATTAATATTCTTTTGTTGCGGCCTCCTAAAGTTGCCTTTGCACCTGCTGTGTATGTCCCCTTCAACTTTTTTCTTTCAATAGAACAGGTAGCATTTTCATTAATAAAGCTGGAAACGATCCAGGTCCCTTATAGTCATGGAGAGCATGCTCTCATAATTGTTCAACAAATTAACAAGCAGAGAGGCCCTATTGCTACCTGTGTTATTCACATACATACTCTTTACATATTTTATACTATAAACCTTCCAAAAAACTCCATAATACACTACTGTTGACAAAACATAGATTTTAACAAGTATGAGACAACTGCTACCCTCAACTTCTAGGGTTGACGTCTCCTAGAGCCTCGTCAGGAGGCATGACTGCTTCTTGGTTTGCGCTTGCCCCAGGATCTAGGCCACGATTTGCAGTGCCAACGACACCATCAACTTGAAGAGCAGAGCCATCACCGAAACCAGAAACTTCTTTCAACACACCCACGGTGGCTGTCTCCACCTTTACTTCAATATTTTCTTCGTTATGACTTAGGTTCACAATGTTTGTATTCAGGAGTTCCATGGTTTTGGAGCAATTCCATATCTTGGCTGAGACCAAACTACTTAGCATACAAGATTGCCATGTTGTCATTGACTTCTTTCACAATTTCCTTGATAACTTGCTTACAGGAGCTATCAACTATATCCCCTATATTCCCACTGCGCCCATACTCCACAGCGTCACTGGCACTTCTATTGCTTGTTGAGGTCATTTTCCTGGCTATTCTCCCCTGCACTAGCAATATCCTATGGTTTATCGGCCTCAACCAGCAACTATAAATAAGCGCCTGGTCCTTTCCGACATTCCTTCCTATCTTATAAGCCATAAATGAATATCGTCTTTGCACCATGGCGAAGCCGCTATCATCCATCTTCATCACCGCCGAATCTTGCCTGGTTCGAAATGCGATGGTACCAACCCTGCCCTCAGTTGAATCCATATTAAATATCTAGGCAAATAACCTAGGACTAAAAGGCCACAAGTTGTGGTTCATGGCCGCCTTGCTTCCGTGTTCACTCTTGTGAAATAACTTCCTATCAACTGCCCCCTCCCGATGCACTGCAATGAAACCTCATAATTCTCTCCATCTTAACTACCTGTTTATTCTTATTTAGTCTCGTACTCCAGCTATATTGCACAGATCTTGTGTTATTAAACAACATTATGGGATATGACATGTATTGCATATATTGTTAATTCGTATAGAACCTTGTTCTAACTTCGCACCAATGTTGGCTTGCATGTCTGCCAATTGGTTATTGGCTTGTTTTACATCGAAAATTTTGTAATTTTCAATTTTCTTTAAGAGATACATTATCCTTATAAGAATTGGAGAGGTTTTAGACTCAATGAGGTTCTCATGCTTGGCGAGGCTCAAACATTTTTGGATAATCACCATAGAATCACCAACAATGATTAGGTTCCTAATGCCCTTGGAGACACTGATTTTCAAGCCTTGCCAAAGAGAGAGAGCTTCTGCTTGATTGTTTGTGGCATTGTTGAGTACCCATGCGAACTTTAATTCAGTGTTTTCTTCAAGTTTTAAAAGCACCCCTCCCGTTAGCCTCCCTGGGGTTACCTTTCGAAGCTCCATCAAAATAGAGTTGGACCTGACCAATATTTCTTTGCCATTCAACAAAAGCCTCCCTGATCAGTCTTATATAGAAGGGAGGGACGACATGAGATTTTGAACTTAGAGCTTGGGAATTGGAATTGGAGCCACTCTTTTTCATTATAAGTTAATTCGTTCATGTCCAAATCATCAAACCCCCTAGAGGAAATGACCTCGAAAAGAAGCATCATTCCTTTGATTGTTGTAGATTCTGGAACACAATCTACAACAAAGATCGCTTGGTTTAGACAGAGCCAAATTGACCAGTGAAGATATTTGGGAATCGCCATCCAGCAACGTCTTGAGAGAGAATTCGAGGAGCAAGGGAATTTGTGCTTCCAATGTATGAACATCTTGTTCCAATCCTCAACAATGGGAGGAGAGTATACCAAGGGCGCTAAATTGAACTTCTAGGTTTCCACAGAGAAAGGACATTGGTAAAAAAAGATGCTTGATAGTTTCCTCCGCTTTACCACATAAAACACAGTTTGAGATACCATGTATGTTCCTTTTCCTTAAGTTTTTTGCCATAAGGATTTTCTTATGCACCATTTCCCAACAAAAGATATTGACCTTAGGAAGCCCATCCCTGTTACAAATATTCCCCCAAATTTTTGAGGGAGGGGGGAGGACTTAATGAGAAGAGCGTAACCATCTTTGACTGAACATTTTTACTCTTGCCTCCCAACCATACCCGACTGTCCAATTTGCTTGTGATGATAGGCGCAAACCCCTTTAGTCGATTGATCATGGAATGGCAATGATTCAACAAATGGATGGGCAGGTCCAAAGCCAACCACCCACACCACAAACCTTGGTCTTTGGTCGTCCCAGCAGGATATGTCTGCAAGACGATTACAACCATGCTCTTCCATCCACTTAGAGAATTCCACAAACTCAGGACTAGAGACGAGGTTAGACAGGGGATCTTACCACAGGCGAATGTGTTTCCTATTGCCTGGCTACCAACCCAGATGTTCCATCATGAATGATGACGAAGCTTTACAAAATATCCATATTTTTGAGCCTTTGCCTTCCCATAGTTCTTCTCTCGATCTAATAAGATGATTTTTATGAAAATATTTTCTTGTAGAAGCCTTTTTTCCACCACTCATTAGAGTTCGAGAGGAGTCTCCAAACCAATTTTTCCCCAAGAGCTAGGTTCATAAGTTCAAGGTCCTTGATTGCTAATCTGCCTAAGCTCTTTGGTTGTCTCACCAAATTCTAGTTGACAAGGTGGAATTTGTGGTCGTTACTTTTGCCCTCTTGCCATAAGAACTTCCAAATTAGCCTGCTTATTTGTTGATTTATATTCTTTGGCGCTAAAAGACCATTTCCCAGGTACACCGGGAGAGAGGAAAGAACAAATTTGATGAGAATAACTCTCCCCACCAAGTTGAGCCACCTTACTCCCCAGGAATGCACTCTTTTCCTTTGTCCCCTAATTTCTAGGAACTGGGTTAATCTTCTTTTGTTGTTTATTTCATTGGACCTACACATTGAGTGAAAATCCTTATCGCTTTCTTTGTGTCTCAACTGTGTTACTCTTAACACTCTCTATGGATCACAATGTTTTTTCCTTTCAGTTTGTCTTCTTTTATAGCATTGTGTTGAATCTCTTAACCCTAATCTCCAAAGTGATTGACAATTGAGATTAAATCTCATCTTGTTGGAGATCAATGTTTGAGATTCCTCTAAATCACTAATGTAATGAAATTACAGTTTATTAGACTTTTCTAATGCAATAATTAAAATGACTGTTCACTTTAATAGAGTGAATTACAAAGGTAAGAATGGTCGTGTGTGGATGACTTTCACACGTTTGATGCTAGACTTTTGTGGAAGTTCCTGTCCGATGTTACAAACATCAATATGACACTAGACCTGTGCGGAAGTTCCTGTCTGATGTTACAAACATTAATAGGAAGAGGGTGCATAAGTGTTAGAGGTCATTCCTTGTAGAATGGGTGTATTGTGTTGAAGATATCTTACACCCCTCTTAACAATTCCTTACACTATTGAGTTTGGCATCTTACTTTTGGTCAATGTAGGGTTATGACATTCTATGACATTTCATTGATTCCTTTTACATAATGAGGACAACTTTATTATAGATTCCTTACACCGTTATGGTACAGTTTTAATAGATTCCTTTCATGCAAAAATGTGTAAAGAGTTATAATTAGCAATGAAGATCTGTAACCACTTTTCCCTCTTGTGAAGTTTGATTAGATGAGGGAGGGTGCGCTAATTGTTGAATTTCCACGACCTTGGGTCTAGGATAGAATCTTAAAATCTATGACGCTACCAAACCGTGAATCTCAATGATACTACTTTGCACAATGGAATAGAAACAACAATGAATCACACATGCATAGAATATGGACAACTCTTTACATTTTTCAACCCAACTTCGTTATATTAAACAACATATATTACAACATAACATATAATACAACATTCTAGGGCTCTTGTACCAGGGATAATGGCCCTCATACATCCACTAGTACAAGAATACAAATTGGGGCTTGGTGTCAGTCCATCGACAACCAGTTTGCCCTCAACAAGATACTCTGACCATCTGGCTAATGAAGTCGACTCTCTCAGTTCCCCTTGTACAAATTGGGGCTTGGTGTCAGTCCATCAACAACCAATCTGCCCTCAACAAGATACTCTGACCATTTGGCTGATGAAGTCGACTCTCTCAGCTCCCCTTGGTCGTACCTTGTACCTGCTCAGTCCTGCGGCTTCCGATATGCACCTCCTGCCTCTATCAATGCTCCAAGTCCATCTGGCCATTGAATCTCGACTATCAATCCGCTCACTAGTTGTGCCTTAGTCCATCAAGGCATCAACACATCGAGACTCTTGTCGAGTTGTTCACAGCTCCACTTGTGAACAGTGAGACTCCTCACCCACTACTGCTCCTCAGCTACTCAAGGACTTCAATCCACTATGGTCTTCTTACGCTTCATTGATGAAGACCAACATAGGGCTGCCACATATCACTGCAAGATGTCCATCTCCCAAAATGAACATGGGCTAGGAGGACTACCCATCTTCTGTTGTAGATGTCCTTTTCCACACACAAGTCTCGGGCTCCACAAATTGCTCTTCTGGTTCGTCAACCCTTGAGCTCAACAACTGCCACTCTAGCAACTACCTTTGTCCATCAAGGTGTTGCACACTGGGTTCCAACTTGGACACTATCACGCTGTCCTCTAGCAGACCATAAATGCCCAATCATGTCTGCACTTGGTCCACTCTCATGCCGCCTTCCTATAGTCCGCGAGTGGCCAATCCATGCTGTAGCATTTGCACCTAGCTAGGGCATCCCCACACCTAGAAGACCCTTCTATTGGTTGCCAACAACCTTCTCCACATCTTCCCTTTTCTCTGCAATAGAAGAGCTATTGCACAAATCTAGGCTCCAAACTTCACTGTGAAACTGCCCATTGGTTAGGGCTTCTAACATGCCATGTCAGCCCTACCTCCTTGGCTTCCATAGGCTGTAACAAATCTGTCCACACTAGGACACCTACATCACTCCATAGTGGGATCTGCTCCTAGTTGGAGTTCCTTCATGCCAAGGCAACTCCAACAAATGGCTCCCAACAAACTGTAATGTAAACTGATCCAGATACTGGTCAAACCTTTGACCCAACACACCTCCAAACGTTGCTCCAAATCTGCTTTCACACTGCTGTTTGTGACTGTTCTGGTTAGGGCACTTAGGGCACACTGCTACAGCCCTAAACTTCTCCAACAGTCCACAAATAGCTCCCTAGCAAACTGCGGTTTAGGCTGGGAGATACACTCCTCCAAGCTGAAGGTAAGGGCTAAAACCAGCCCTTCAAATAGCCCACGCAAGCCTTGCTGCTGTAGTATGGCCTGCGGCCTACACACAGCAGTTCTGTTGCAATACGCTGCCCTCAAAACGCTGCCACAGTCCATCCCCAATCCTCCAAAACAGCCCCAAACAGATTTGTTTCCAGCCCTTAAGGCCTCGTCCTAGCAGCCAATAAACTCGGCCTCCAACAGCAATCTTCAGTCCCTGTTCTTGCCCTAGAACAGTCCTCCAACCCATGCTGCCCTAGTCTCCCTTGCTGCGGCCTCAAAACAGAGATCTCCATTCCTCCACGAGCTGTCCTCAAGGTATGCGTTGCACGAAAGGATGAGAGAAATGACTCTCCATCACCCTCTATTTATACTAAAGAGAGGGGCTCCTTCCAACGTCACTCTAGGGCTGTCCAACTTGTCAAGAGGCTTATTTAACCCAAGCTGACCTTGACGCATATGCTGTAAACCCACTCATGACATTCAAAAATTCATAACTCCTTAACGACAACTCAGAATCGGATGATTCTCGTTGCGTTAGAATCATCTCGCCGAGAGCTATCATCCTCATCCATCACATGTTGAAAAGAGCTATCATCCTCATCTATCACATGTTGAAAACTTGTCACGGTTTTGGCCCAAACATCTATAGGTGCAAAACCCTAGGCTTGGGTTCTAAGCTGACAAGCCTACTTGTGGCGCTTTGACCTCCAACCCTCGAACACTAGGGCTTGGAGTACCTCCCAAGCTACACAAATCAACACTAATTAGGGTTATATTTTCATACATGTGAGAGGTACAAACATATAGTGGGAGTGTTGAGGCATGAGAGAAGCCATTGTAGTCGGTCTTTGACAACATTGTAATCCTTGTATTTTGTTAATGAGAAGATAATGGTTTCTGTTACAGAATTCCAGTTTGTTTTCCATTATATTCATGCTGCAGAATTCTTACATCAGAGTTCCATCTTTCATAGGACTGATCTCATCTATTGATGTTGTGGCAGCACTTCTAACTCTTCCATTTAACACCTTTGTTTATACAGATCTAAAGCATTGTGTGATGTTTCAGTCTCTCTGTTTTAATTGTAGGACAAATTCTTTGAGTGCAGAACTGTGTATCATGTGGATGCAAATTTACAACAGAGGTTAGGGTGAGTATGAGTTAAATATAAGAGTCTACCAACTAATTGGCATACAAAGTGATGTCCACTCTGGGTAAGGTTTAAATGGCAGAAAATTTAAAAAGGAAAAGAAGATCACATCTATACTTGGGTTGGGAAAGATAAATCCCTTCATGGGTTTGCAAAACTTAGAAGACAAGAAAATAATTTAAGTGTCCTATGTCTGTCATGTCAAATTTCTTCTTGATGCTAAATTTCACATGGGTTATAAGCTTGGTGTCACTATTTATAAGGTAATCAACGTAAAGTAAACATATGATAATATGGTCCCTGACCTACTTGGTATAGATATTATGGTCTAAGTGACATCTAGAAGAGTCCTAAGTCCGCTATGTCAAATTTCTTCTTGAGGCTAAATTTCACGTGGGCTATAAGTTTGGTGTCACTATTTATGAGTATAAGGTAATCAACATAAAGTAAACATATGATAATATGGTCTCTGAATCACTTGGTATAGATATTATGGTCTAACTGGCATCTAGAAGAGCTGGAGTTTAGAAGGAATCTGTCCATTTTTTTCATCCAAAACTTGAGGAGCTTGCTTGAGGCCATAGAGGGATTTCTTGAGGCAGGGGACAAGACTTGAGTCACTCGAAAGAAATCTAGGAGGTTGGTCCACACGTTTGATGCTAGACTTGTGTGGAATTTCCTGTCCGATGTTACAAACATCAATAGGACACTAGAGCTGTGCAGAAGTTCCTGTCTGATGTTACAAACATCAATAGGACACTAGAGCTGTGCAGAAGCTCCTGTCTGATGTTACAAACATCAATAGGAAGAGGGTGCATGAGTGTTAGAGGTCATTCCTTGTAGAATGGGTGTATTGTGCAGGAGAGATTCCTTACACCACTCTTAACAATTCCTTACACTAGTTTGGCATCTTACTTTTGGTCAATGTAAGGTTATGACATTCTATGACAGTTCACTGATTCCTTTTACACAATGAGGACAACTTTATTACCGATTCCTTACACCATTATGGTACAATTTCGACAGATTCCTTTCATGCAAAAATGTGTAAGAGTTATAATTGGCAGTGAAGATCTGTAACCACTTTTTCGCTCTTGTGAAGTTTGATTAGATGAGGGAGGGTGCTCTAATTAGGGTTATATTTTCGTACATGTGAGAGGTGCAAACATATAGTGAGAGTGTTGAGGCTTGAGAGAAGCCATTGTAGTCCGTCTTTGACAGCACTGTAATCCTTATATTTTGTTAATGAGAAGATAATGGTTTCTGTTACAGAATTCCAGCTTGTTGTCCATTATATTTATGCTGTAGAATTCTTACATCAGAGTTCCATCTTTCATAGTACTGATCTCATCTATTGATGTTGTGGCAACACTTCTAACTCTTCCATTTAACACCTTTGTTTATACAGATCTAAATCATTATGTGATGTTTCAGTCTCTCTGTTTTAATTGTAGGACAAATTCTTTGAGTGCAGAACTGTGTATCATGTGGATGCAAATTTACAACAGAGGTTAGGGTGAGTATGAGTTAAATATAAAAGGCTACCAACTAATTGTTATACAAAGTGATGTCCACTCTGGGTGATGTTTAAATGGCAGAAAATTTAAAGAGGCAAAGAAGATCACATCTATACTTGGGTTGGGAAAGATAAATCCCTTTATGGGTTTGCAAAACTTAGAAGACAAGAAAATAATGAAAGTGTCCTAAGTCTGTTATGTCAAATTTCTTCTTGAGGCTAAATTTCACATGGGTTATAAGCTTGGTGTTACTATTTATAAGGTAATCAACGTAAGGTAAACATATGATAATATGGTCTCTGACTTACTTGGTATAGATATTATGGTCTAAGTGACATCTAGAAGAGTCCCAAGTCTGTCATATCAAATTTCTTCTTGAGGCTAAATTTCGCATGGGTTATAAGCTTGGTGTCACTATTTATGAATATAAGGTAATCAACATGAAGTAAGCATATGAAAATATGGTCTCTGACTCACTTGGTATAGATATTGTGGTCTAAGTGGCATCTAGAAGAGGTGGAGTTTAGAAGGAATCTGTCCATTTTTTCATCCGAAGCTTGAGGAGCTTTCTTAAGGCCATAAAGGGATTTCTTGAGGCAGAGGACAAGACTTGAATCACTCTAAAGAAATCTTTAGTCCTCATGAAGTTTTTATTGTAAATCCCGTTTAAGAGAGTGAATTTAGCATTGATTTGATGGACCTCCCATCAATGTGATGTATCAAATGAGGGGGATGGAATTCATGTTGGCAACTGGGGAAAATGTTTTGTTGTAGCCAATGACTTATACCTGTGAAAAAACTTTAGCAACTGATTAGGCCTTGCATTCGTACACACTATCCTCTGCAACACACTTAGTAGTGTAAACCCATTTGCATTTGGCAAGTTTTCTTCCTTTTGGAAGAGGGACTATATACCAAGTATCCTTCGCCATTTAGTAAGGAAATTCTTCATTCATTGTTGCATCTTATTTCTGGATGGCCATAAATGTTTTTGGAATACGAGTCTCTAGAACTTGAGCCAAAAGAGACAAGGCTTGTTGGAACTATGAATGTGTTAGGTCTTGATAGGGAGGGTCATGGACTAGATTATTGCCTGCTTTCTTATTTGTATTGATACATTGAGGGAGTTGTCGAGCTAGTGTAGGGTTGATAGACTCATTTGGAGGACGTGGAATTGGGTTTTCACTCTCACTGTGATCCATCATAGAAGAAAAAGGATTATAAGAAGAAAAAACGTCAGTATAAAAGAAGTAAAAGCATGTGTCAGAGGTGGCTTGTAGGTCGAAGATTGCACTAATATTGAATTAGGCATGCAGTTTGGCAGACTTAATCTTACTGTCTCTTGTAAAAATGACTTTTTATTGATTAGGTACAAGAAGTTGATAACCTTTTTGAATTTTCATATTCTAAATAACCAATAAAAATGCACTTTTCAGTTTTAGGCTATAAAGTTTTTCTTTGCTCCCTAGGGATGTATGCCTCAGTTTCATCGCTAAACATATGGAAGTGGATTACATCCTTTCTAATGATTCTCCATGCTTTGCTTGGTGCCATATTTTTAAAATCTCAAGTGAGAGTGCAATTACCTATGTAGTTGTCATAATTTATAGTCTCCAAAAATAAGGACTTACTATCTTCGATTGGAGCATGCAATTAGCTATTCAATCAGCTATTTCCTAGTGTTGTTCTGGGATTTTCCAATTGATGGACCCATTGGGAGAGGAGGAAGGGCACTTGAATCTTTTAGGGGGTGTTGAAATGGCAATGGGGCCTTTTGGTCATCAATGGGAATGATATTTGATGCATTAGGTCCATTAGATATTCTCATTGTTAATGAGACCCATGCGAGTTCCCACTATTTCTCAATATTCTTGGGTTTCATTAGTTTTCTATTTGCAGATAGGAGATGAAGTGCTCTGGCGGCATTTGAGGTTCAGATAGGATAGCTTGTTTAATTAGAGATTCTCTTCGAGGCAGTGTCACTATGGTAGCTACTGACAAGTTTGCAAGATTCACGGGGATTCAAATCAATGGTTTAATTCTTCTTTCCAAAGACATTTACTCTGTAGTTTTCTACTTGTCCCCAACATTTTCTTATTTTGCCATTTATGGTGATTCTGTTTGGGACCCTTACCTAGACTTGTTAGCTGACATAATTCAATACTTGTGATGGGTGATCTCATCCTCGTGGATGTTTCAATGTGTGCACCACAGATTGCCAACTTCCTTTCCATGTCAGTCCTAATGCTAGAAATTGGAAGGGTTCCAAGGTAACTAGATAATGCACACTGTCACCTCAAGGAACCTCCCTGCACTTCACAGTAGTGCTTTCACACCACAGGAGAGAATCCCTCTGCAATCTCAAAGCAAACTGTGAGATTTAGGTACCTGGAATGCTGTTATACTGTATTAATTGCTTGCTGTAAATTGAAATAATAGACCTGTAAAACACTAAAACAGCAAACAGAATCAGAGATTTACCCCTAGGGACAAATTTCTATGTTGGGAAATGTGCAAGTCTGTGGATATGACACAGAAATCCTCCTTAGAAAGGACAGGTCTGCGTATGAGAATGTAAAAAACATAAATTTAAAGAACGGAAATTATAAATCATGATTGCAGTGCATTGAATTTTAGGCGTTATGGAGTTAGAAAATTGATTAAGAGGGAGTAAAATCAGATGTTCATTGTTAACTGATCCATGGACTGAAGTAAATTGAAAGACATAATCATTAGTCATGTATGGCCGCCAAATAGATATTATGTTATTTCCAATGTTGCAAGTATAAAGTTTGGGGGAATATAAACTACATTTACAAGACTTCCAATGCGTGTCAAATCTCTTCTGCAGCACATTCTCACACATAGTTGAGGAATGGATTTATATTAATTACTTGGGAATAACTACCTTTCACTGAAAATTTATGGACCTTCACATTCACTCCAGTGATGATGGGGGTGTGAAGTAGAAAACAATCACCAATAATAAGTCCAACCCTTCTCGTCATTACCCTTTTTGCCTTTATAGAGTAGGCCTAAATGTTTGCAAGGTAACATAGCTTTTCAAAATAGAATAAATCTTCCTTAATGTCAAAGAAGGCTCTTCAAAGGGGGGTGTATGACTTCTAGAAGAGGAAGGTGCGACTTTAGTGTACTACATATTTTTTTACAGTTTGCATGTTACATTATTTGAAGTAGGGTGTCTACATGTGCCATGGTTAAAATCGCTAAATTTATCTAGAAATCTTGCTCTATGGTATGCAAAATTATTTCCCTGAATCCTTTAAGAGAACTTGAGTTGTACACCTCTTAAATTTAAATTATCCCTAAAAAAGAAGCTGCTAGGGTTTGTAAGTAGATGCCCTCTTCAACAAAGCCATCTTCATTGAATTTAGTGTACTTTTGTACTACATATCTTCTACAGTTTCATTTTATATTGTTTGAAGTAGGGTTTCTACATGTGCCATGGTTAAAATCGCTAAATTTATCTAGAAATCTTGCTCTATGGTATGCAAAATTATTTCCCTTGAATTCTTTAAGAGAACTCTAAGTTGTACATCTCGTAAATTTAAAATATCCCTAAAAAGGAAGCTGCTAGGGTTTGTATGTAGATGCCTTTGTCATCTCACCCTCTTCAACAAAGCCATCCTTGTTGAATTTGCGCTAGATGACTCCATTGCCTATTTAGATCAAGGCACTAGTCTAGGTGGTGGGGATCAAACCCTTTACTTTTTCTAAATTCTCCCTCCTCTCATAAATTCTAGATATCTATGTTAGGGAAAATGTAACAATATAAATTCTAGACATGTCATTGCTCTCTAAGTACGAATTGTATTAAATAATTGTCTAAAAGTAAAATGTAACATTTATTGCATGTTAAAACCCTATTTCTAGGACATGGTTCGTCCATCAAAACTCCATTGCAAAACTTGAACACTGCATATCTAATCGATAGTCTTGATCGGTTGATCTTTTATTGATTTATCATTGAAAGACTTTATTCTAGCTGTTGCATGACATTGCATGCCTTATGATTGAAAATGTTGTAAGACCCTAACTTGTGACATACCTATATTTTGTTTAATTGGTCCAAGGATAGAGTGCTTGAACTTTGGTGAAGATCACATTAGCCCTCTAGGCTATGTCAATACCTTATCCTAATCATTATACCTTAACTATCACCTTGAACTTTGGTTATTGAATATCCTTTAAGTGATCTATGGGGAACTCTCCCTTGTGGTCTTAAATACCACTAAATAGCTAGAGAAAGGTTGTTGAGGTGATAATGGCAACCAATCTCTTGTTTCTTTGAGGTCTGGATTTGCCTAGTGAGGCTTTGCATTAGGCCCGCTAGATTTTACGGTGAAAATACCTATACGGCTACAGTACCGATGGGTTGTTAATGAAAAATGACAAACTTTGTAATGTTGAGTTCATTATGTATAATGTCGACAAACATATGATGGAAGTTGATACATGGATTCATGTAGATGGATTTGGTGTTAATAGGTCCAAGGTTGTGCTTTGTATCTAGAAGATACAACTTATGGAAAGCACTTTGTGCAACACGAGCCATTGATCTTGAACAACCTCCTTTTGTTCTTAAATTCTAGCCACTTCACACACCTTGCTCATGGTGGGAGGTTACTGTGCTAGAATAGGTCATGAATAGTTAAACATTGCTCCCCTTTATACCATTTATACGACACCTCTTGGTAGCCCCTATCTCCTTAGTTAACCCGCCTTTCTTTCCTCTTCCCTCCTTGCTAATCCCTCTCCTCTCCCTATCCCACTCTTGCTAGGCCAACCTTCAACTATTATTCTTTTAATGATGGGAACCCTTAGAACTTCCAAGAACACCTTCGTTAGTTATGATTACAAAATTAGACTAAAAGCCCTAAAAATAATATAAAATATAATTACAAGTTGGATAGGTCACAAGTAATGTAATTACAAGTTGGATAGGTCACAAGTAATGTAATTACAAGTTGGATAGGTCACAAGTTGACTCCTAAAGATAGCTAACTCAATGATAAAACATAAAAACAAGCCTTTTTTAACCCACATGTGATGTAAAGGGCCTCCAAGGGTGACGTCATCCTCTAAAAGATGCGTCTCTCATCAAAATGTGCCATTCATCATCAAACCATCCCAAAAAAAAGCAGTGTCCATCAAGGTGGTGTAATGCCAGGGGGGATTTCTATCATATCTTGGGGTACATCAACTCTCTGTTGTGAAATGATGCACTTGATGATCGAGGCCCATGACTTGGTGAAATCATTTAGGGTTGTCCTTACCATCTTTCATCTGTCAAAACCTCCCCAACTGTTGTACGTTCATTAGAAACTTATGTGATTTTGTTGAGATTAGTGGTTATGTATATGATTTGGTCATCTTGGTGTTCTTGAGCTTCTCTCTCGACAACATCTTCCTGCTGGTGTTATTACTCTAGTATTGCTTTGTCAATGTACCTCACATCTCCCTTGTTGTATTCTTCTCGGATAGGTGAGTAATCACATGATCCTTCACCGCATCGAAGATAATTCTCATCCTTTTGGTTATAGGCAACTAGTTTTGCAACATTTTTAGGTGGGGTGAGTTTGTTATCAACAAACTCCCACATGCCATTCTCCATTAGAATCAATGAAACCCTCACCTTCCAGGGGATGATGTTAGATGCACCCTCCAACTTGTCCCCAAACCTCAAATTGGTTGCTTCCATCTCCAAATTAGATGTTTTTTCTAAAAAAAATTGCTATTGGAAATTTAGATTTTCTATTGTCGACGCTGCCCTATTCCCTGTTGCACCCTCGTTTGCATTGTGCTAGCTACACATCTTGTATACGACCTTGGCTTGGTAGCTAGCCTATTGCCCTTGATAGCCCAGGGCATTTCCTTCGTGACTTGTGTATTTTTGGCTATTGACGGTGGTTAGCGGCTGTGCTAACCCACCTTTCCCTCACGACTTGTTGACGAATGAGCGGGTTGTTGGCTAGAAGTCCCTTTACTGTGTTGTCCCTACTCTAGGTGCTGATTTTGTATGTCTTTTCCTTTTAGCTCTGTGCACTAGAACCCTCACGTTGTTTTCTTCGCAGGCTTGGTTGGTCCATGGAAAACTCAACATTGTGACCCAAACACCGTGTTGGAGAATGTAACTAGTTTCGGTCTTCATAATGTCTTTTGTAATTATGACATTGTATATATTTGTAAAAAAGAAAAAGGAATATTGTTTTAATCATGGGTTTCATGCTCAAATTGATTTGTCATTAGGTCAAACATGTTCTTCAGGCTTCTAGGGTTTGTCAAGTCAAGAAAGTCTTTGTCATATGTATAAGAGCCATTTGGGGTATTTGTAACAAGAAAGAGAAATTATTTTGAATCTAGAAAGTCAATTTGACCTCCAAGGTCAAGTCGGCCCTACCTAGGAAAAGTCGGCCTAGAAGAGGCCTAGTTGACCTCATGAAGAGTGTATGTATAGCATGAGTCTTCGATTTATTTTGAGTACTTCACAAGTTCGATCTGCAACAACAAGAGCGAAGGACTAGGAAACAAGAAGAAAGACCAAGTGAAGGAAGAAGAACTGAAATCTAATCTATTTTTTTCCACACGTGCGAAAGTCTAGGGTTTCTGTGTGAGTTACAGGGCCGAGAATTGCAGGCCAAAGTTGTAGACCTGAATTGAGGGCTGAAACTTTGATTGGAGCAAACTTTGAAGAGGTTGACCTTCGTTGACTTTGGCAGACTTTGTCTTGATTGAAGAAGATTAGTTGGAGGGCTGACTTGGTGCTTAGAGGAGGTCTTGACTTTGGTCTTTGGGTCATGGATTTCTCATTTGATCTGATTTTATAAGAAAAGGAGATTCTTTTTAGGTTTTCCCCTTGAGGGGTTTTGCCTTGGCTTGGAGCTTATCTTTTATGTCCGTTGTCTTTTATGATCTTCATAGTTTATGCTCTTGATAAGTGTTTGATGTAAATAATCTAATAAAGAATAACAAGAATAACATAAGCTCACAAGATTTTAAGGATAAGGAGAATTGTTTAAATAACTGCCCTACTTCATTCTCCAACATGGTTTCAAAGCTAAGGTGAGAAGAAAGCAACTTGAAGATCATTGTTGTTGGCACAAGTGAAAGACATTCATTGAAGGGCATCATTTTGCAAGAAGGACACAAGGAAAGACTCTTAGAAGAATTTAAGGAGGGACATAAGTGAAGGATACAAGGAAGTCTACAAAGAATCAAAAGGAACATTTTGAAGAAAGATTTCTACTCCATTAAAGGCTTTCTATCTTGAAAAAAAAATATTGATCTCTCTCTTCTGGAAGGCTATCATTTTGAAGACTCGTTGGAAGACATCTTTGTAGGAAACATCATACAAGATAAGGAAGACAAGGAAGCATCAAGAATCCTGGGAACATCATCCACTCTTTGGAGCAACTTGAAGACACTATTGTTGAAGGCATCCTAGAAGTCATAACTCTAGGGCATCTTTGAAGTCTTCTGAAAGATCTTGAAAGCACCAAGATAGTTGAAGGTATCATCAAGAAGGACACTTGTTTGACAAGTACCATATTGTTCTCCATGTCTTAGTATACAAATCAAATGACTTCGTTTTGCAAGGAAAGCAACAAGCTCGTTGGATCAACAAACTTCCTAGCATGGAAAAAGAGGATTGTTTTAGTGCTCACAGAAAATGAAGTCATGGAATATGTTCTTGGAGAAATTACTCAACCAGAATAAGAGAAGACTCAAGAATTAGCAAGATACAAGAAGGGAGAAGTGAGGGCACAAAGGATTCTTATTGAATCCATAAAGGATCATATCGTTCCCTTTGTTGCTGATTTGAGTACATCTAAAGCTATTTATGATTAGTTGTTGAAATTGTACCCTATAAGTACATTAGGTCAAAAAATATCCTTGAGGAATCAACTATATAAAACAAGATGTCAAAGAATGAAGATATGTCCTCATATCTTACGAAGATCTCACAATTGAGGGACCAGTTGCAAGGGCTTGGGGAAGTCATTTCCGATCTAGAGATGACCACTTGTATATTAAATGCTTTTCCACTTGAATGGAGCAGTTTTACAACTAGTGTCTACTCAAGAAAAGATACTCTACTCCCTTTGATGAACTATGGGCTCTATGTATCTTGAAGAAACAATGATAAAGGCAAAAGGATGATATTGGATCGAATGAAAAGTCTCAAGCTGTATAAAGACCTCTTCCAATATCTACAGACCTCTTCCAAGATCTCTGAATAAAAAAAGGCTTGATGTTCTACATCCACCAAGGACTCAAGTTGCGGACCACATGACAAGTCTTGGGGGGAACAAAGAATAAAAGGTCTCAAGGGCTTCTTGTGCATGTTGTTGAGCATGGTTCCTTCCCAAAGGGCCTAGACCACCTCCTTCCCTCCAATTGCGTGCATATATTGCCTTAGTGGCATATTGTGCGGAGGTGTCACTCTCTTAACTTTCACACAATTGTAGGTAGAGGAAGTTGAGACAGACCTAGCTAAGTCAAAATTACTAATGAAAAAATTCAGACAGTCCCTAGGGTGTCAACGCACACCTAAATAATACCCAGGTTGAAGAATAACTCACTCTATAGGTCTGGAAAAATTTCAAAATATTGACTCTAATCCTCAACGAGGGAGCCGATATTGTATCCAAGCAAAAGAACCCAACAATTAAGGCCAATTAACCCAATTTCACACAAATTGACTAGGCAAAAAGGAGGAACAAGAAGGCCTTTGCCAGGGCATCCAGTAAAGTACCAAAATTTTCGAACCGACTAATTAACGGGGCCTCCGACCTCCCACCACCCTGAGAGACTAGTACAATAA
This sequence comes from Pinus taeda, assembly GCA_000404065.3. NCBI lineage: Eukaryota > Viridiplantae > Streptophyta > Pinopsida > Pinales > Pinaceae > Pinus > Pinus taeda. The sequence goes on from APFE030652657.1 coordinate 20,576, forward strand.
AAACTAGAGTAATGAGGCTAAACCATTTAGCGCCACACCAATTGACAAAACGAGAGAGGAATAATAGAAATACCATTATCAGAACGATCACAAACAATAGTGCTAGCAAATCCTACTTCTTTCTACTAGCATGAGAATCCATCTCCTACCAACAACTTTCGTCTAACAACCCCCCACTTTGCTGTATTCCACTCCTCCTCAACAACTCCCTTGAAATTCACTTCCACCCTACCAAACTTGCTTTCACACAACTAGGTAATTTGCTGCAACCCTTAGACAACTCACTCGTTTTCTCCTTGACAAGAACATTGTTAGAATGTTCCTTAAATGGTTTAGGCACATCAATAATGGAAAAAACCTCGCATATTCCTTCTTGCAATGGGGGTTCAAGTTTTTTTCCCTTACTCAAGCATTGGTGATCCTCCTCCTCTGAATGGACATCCTCTTGCCCTTTGCACCATATTAATTTTGCTTTAGGTGCTCGCTTACTTGTGCATGCATGGGGCGAGCCATGCCACCTCGTTCATAAATTCCCATCTCCTCGACAAGGTGGCGAGATCACCCCCCAGTGCACGTCTTTGCCCCACTAGCCACCCTCATCTGGGATTAAATAAATTAAAATATTAAAAAAAATATTTTTACAAAATCAAACAAAATGTAGTGAATAAATATTACAAAATTAGAGAAACCCATATTTATACAAAGAATGTATATACTATCTTAATTATTTCACATTTCTTAAATAAATTAAAATATTAGAAATAAAAAAAACAATGCTTTTTACATAATAAAAAAAATAAATCAATAAACATGTTTCGTTATAACAAATATCTTTTCCATCCAATAATTTTTGATGTGTTTTAAAAATAGTTCAAAATACTTTTTAATGATCCAAAATGTAAAACATGCCAATTCCATTTACCATTGCATTTTAAAGTTTTTATATTAGGTTAATTGTTTATCTCAAAATAATTATGTATTTTGTTTCCACCCAAAATGAATGGTAAGTTGTGTCATTCTTAGAATTAGAATTTGATGACATGTGTAATATTCCTATCAGAATATTTGGCTAAAATTTTCAACAATTCGTTCTAGAAGCATACACCATAATAAAGCACAACATAAATAAAATTGCAGATGTAAACATAAGTAGAATTGCAACAACTTACCATAAACATGAGACATATGCAGTGAAACTCAACTTGATTTTATTAATTGGAAGATGATTACATGCTAATACGAATAGCTAGAAAATAGTTGAGATGAAGTCAAATGAGGTTATTGAATGAAACCTCTACAATAGTGAGTTGGGGTTTTGTCCAACACACCAAGAAACCCAAGGGTTTTCGTCCTATGGCTCTCTAAGCCTAAAAACCAAGTTCTGAGAACCTTTCCCAAAGAAAATACTCAAAATCCAAGATATTCCAAATGACTTGCTCCCCCTCCATTTTTAAGATTGGTTGGATCTCTCTCCAACCTTTTCCACTATAGGTATGGCAACTTAATTGGGGTCTAGGTCCTCTAGAGGGACATATTGACACCCACAAGTGATGCGTGGAGAGCCATTGGACTCCGGACAAATGTAGAGCATCATTCATAACCATCGACAACTTCAACACCCACAACTTCTGCACTTTGCCCTATATCATTCATGGGATGATGCACTTGGACCAGTTTGCCCCAACCTACTTGTGGTGTGGCAATTGATCCAGGGCCAAGATGAGGTTTATCTCACACTTTGAGACATGGGAGGGCTAGAACCATCTTCAATGCCCTCAATGTTGGCGCAAAGGCAAAGATTTTACCACTTGGAGACCCATGAGACCCATCATTATGCCCCAAGTCCACTTTGAGGGACTAAAGGATGATTTGCAAACAAGGCTAGGGCCCAACTCCTAGGCCTTGATTTTAGAAGCTTTATTCACACATCATGGCACAAGCATGCCTCAATGCAATCCCTAGGAGGGCCTACTGCTAGATGACATCAACATTTTGGCCTTTTTATTGGAGATTTATCTTATTTGCACATTGGTTTCTAGGTCGGCCAATGACCTAGAGGCTTTGTTTCACATTATTTTATAATTTTGGGGGGCTTATAGGCCTAATTCGTGTTAGTAGTACATGTATATATTGAAGATCATTTCATCTGATCTTCTCATCATCAACTTGTGAATTTAGACCTCTTTAGAGAACTCAAACTTGCTTCTTGTGGGTAAATTGGAGATCGTTGGATGCATTTTGATGTATGTAAGATGATTTTTGGTTATTCTTTGGAGCTATTCTTGGTCGATATTGCATGTTATATTGTAAATCAATTTTATTTTTGAATATTTATTTCTTGAATGTCTAATGCATGAAATTATTGATTCTAGGTTAATTTCATGCATTAGATTTTACCACTTGGAGACCCATGAGACCCATCATTATGCCCCAAAGCCACTTTAAGGGGCTAAAAGATGATTTGCTAACAAGGCTAGGGCCCAACCCCTAGGCCTTGATTTTAGAAGCTTTATTCACACATCATGGCACAAGCATGCCGCAACGCAATCCCTAGGAGGGCCTACAACTAGATGACATCGACATTTTGGCCTTTCTGTTGGAGATCTATCTTATTTGCACATTGGTTACTAGGCCGACCTATGACCTAGAGGCTTTGTT
>APFE030652659.1:8102-52310 GCA_000404065.3 Pinus taeda
TAAATGAAAAAATCCTCATATACTACAGACTTTGCACTTTAGGGGGCAATCTGTTACACAAAAATGTCGTCACCTTGACTATTTGCAGCCGGTGTAGGTCTATCACCACCTATACCAGCTTCCTAAGCAGTCTCAAACCTCAGCTCTTCAAAACAAGCTTTAAAAATGAGAGAAAGACATCAAAAAAGCAATGTAACTCTGGTTCCGCACTTTCTCTCTCTTTTGCCTGCGGGCATGCACCTTCTGTTCAGAATATCTGCGTACTTATACGCTCTGTATGTAAAGGGGAAGGTGCGTACCCCTGTGAAAGTCAAAAGGCGCAATTTTTATCTTCAAAAACTCATCTTGGGTTAATTCTAGAGTTTTCTAGAAGCATTTGTTACGTGGATTGTTCGCTCCAAGTGGTTCATGCATCCCATCATAGGAGGAACTAATCCCTTGTTGAGAGGAGCTATCCCTTTGAAGGAGGATTCTATCCCTTTGAAGGAGGAGCTGGTAACTGATCTCCATTGCACTATAAATTGAGGCATTGGGTCAGTGGCCAGAGAGGTTAGAAGCTGATCTTTTGAGGGTAAATGCTAGTGAAATCAAGACTTCCTATTTGAGCTTAAGAGGAGAGATCACATACCTTTTTGGCTTCATTGGGAAGTGAGTGAAGCTTGTCAAAGTAGAGGAGACTTCTTGTTGGACCCTGGGAGGAGCTTGCACAACGTCAAGGCAAAGGTTGTAAAGTTCTTCTCCTTTTGAATTAATACAATCAAACTCATTTTTTCTCAACAAGTATCTCATGTTATTTGTTTCATGGACTCCTTGACTTTCATGTTAAATATGTTTTATAATACTGGTTATTCAGGTGCTATTTAATCGTTTGTCTTGTTTGTGTTTTCAGGTGACAAAGGAACTTACTTGGATCAAAGGAGCGAAGGCATCTCCAAACTTGCGTTGGACATGAGGTAGGCCTTAAACACATTTGTTTGCCATTATTTATAAAGCGCATTTAGAGAAAGATAGTGTCTGGTTGGTTTGTTTGCCATTAGGTCTTCATTAGATTCTAGGAAGGTCTATCTTGTCTGCAAGATCGACTCATTTTGTGTGACAAAGTTCCTTATCTTGCAATCGCTTTCTCTCTTCTTCAAGTAGCTAGTAATCTTCCTCTTCTGCGGCTTGCTTCAAGGCTGCTTATTCCTCTTCTTTTCTCCACCTTTCTTCTTCTTGTCTTTTCCTCTATTCTTGTTCCTTTTATTCTTTCTCTTCCTTTTTCCTTAATTATTCCTCCTGCTTCTTCTTCTTCCTCTTTCTTTCTGCTGCTATCGCCACTTTCAAGATGATTGGATCCGCTTTCCATTTGCGGCTTTGTACTTCATTGGACTGTGCACGACCTTTTTCTTCCCCTTTTCGCGCATCAGGTTGCACCTCACTGATGGTTCTACTTCGGAAGTTATTCCTGACTAAGGAGTAACTTGTGATGTACCTGCAAATCTGACTATTTTGTAGGGATTAGATGCATTGTAAGAAGCCGTTATCCTTTCTTCATCATGTCTAGAATAAGTCTCACTCGGCCAACTAAAATGAATCATTGCACAGTGTTGATTGCAAACATTCCTAGGATCACAAGGATTGTATTCCATTTGACTAAATGTGAATTTCTCTATCTCTTTACCCTCAGTGTCAGAAGCCTTCAGATTCTTGATCTCGTACAATCAAATGTGCAACGGAAGAGTGGGCCAAGGTGCTTTCTTCTTCCTTTACAACAATCCTGATAAACTTGTGGAAATATGATAAGAAACTTCTTGCATGGCCAACTTGTAGGTGACATACCTCAGTAGCAAATGTGTAGACTTCTGACCACCAAACACTTTGAGGTAAGTGTCATCCAGTGAGGCAAATCAATCAACCAATTCTAACATTGCTTCCATCGCCTCACGGGACATGCAAGGTGGCTCTTCCTCAAAGATAATCTTGTACAATGGGATGAGGAAATGATCGATTAGCTTCTCCATGAATCATTTGTAGTATCACTCTAAAAGCAACTTGCAGTAAACGTGCACAGTAGGTTCCTTGGTGACCAAGTCTAACTCATGCAAGGAAAAGAGTTATGGGCACATATCGCATCCATCTATTAAGTCGATATGTAGAACCTAGGTTGCTTACCCTTAGGAGGGTTCTTGGCATTAGTTACATGGATCCACAATTGTTGAGCCAACAAGTCTGACCAGTTAAATGGTTTTCCTGCTTTCATAATATGATGCAGCAAAAATGTCAAGCCTTCAGGAAAGGTCTTAGTACTCTTTTGACCATAGATCAGACAACATGGAACTATCAAGTACTAAAATGACTTCTTGATATATTTTTTCTTATAAGTATTTTTGGGTGTCGAGCAGAATTTCGATGGCTCTTTCACCCAACCTTTGACGACATCTTTTGTGCTCAGGTAATTGGTGACTGCATAGAAATGGGAATCCATCTAGGATAATGGCAACGACAAATGATACATACATTGAAAATCATGTGCCATGAAAGAGGAAAGACTTTTTCCATTAGCAATGCTAAGGATCATGCTCTTTGCATCTGTGTGTGACAGGATCCAGTTGACAATTTGTGTGCAAGGAAGGACCGGAAACCTGCATGCAATTTTGTGCAATCCTGACTTCTGGACATTGATGTAAACCTGTCTATCCTCAAGATCTACTTTGTAGTTGGTTGTTGAGAAAACATATTTAACTGTGTGCTATGTAATGTTTAAATATTTCTTAATGACTAGTTGAGTGTCTGAAAAAACTAGCATAGTGGCAGGAACACTCTCAACTATTTCACCGGTGTTGCTCTCTATGGTGTCTTTTGAGGCGGATCTCTTTGGTGCCATGATGCTAACAACTAATGGAGAGAGATAACCTCAAAAATTTACAGTACCTCTATGACAAAATGCACTCATGGAAAACACAAATTAGCTGAAGCAAAATAATTTATTCAACAAAATCAAGGCAGCAACTCACACTCTGATAGGAAAGATTGTGCAATTCCTGGACTGAAGGTGGGAGATTGGCCTCGTGTAATGTGCATTGTGCAGTCTCAGCAGTCAAGGAGGTAGCGAGAGGCTTGATAATGCGCAATTCACAATCCTAGCTAGGCAGAATGAGGGAAGGAATTATGCATTGTGCAATCCCAGTGGCTAGGGCTGAGGCTTGTGATTGCACAATGCGTAGTTGGGCAAGCTAGTGACTATGCACTACATAGTCTCAAAGGCCAAGCTTGAGGTTTGCCTCTTGAAGATGTAAAATGCACAATTGGGGATGGAAATTGTTGGCCATGATTATGGAGATCTGCTCAGCAAGAAGAGAAAACAGTGGCAGATCTGAGTGTTGGGGAAGGAAAGAATGTTAATCTGGCTAAGGGAATGATATATCAGTGAAAATTAAGTGTTAGAAACAAGCATGCAAAGGAAAAATGAACATGCACAAATTGTCCTAGCAACTGTAACTGTGAAAATGTTACACTTGGAAAATTTGAATGACGGACCAAACTAATACTTGTACAAGCTAATATAAGTTAAAACCCCATCTACTATGAAAATAAATAAACAAAATAACACTCATAGAAACAAAAGCAAGAAAAGCGACACATGCCAAACTTACCCGAAAAAACACCATAAACTTAGCTGAAAGTTCTTTGATCTCCTTAGGAAGGCTAGAGCTCCAAGATCAAGTGTGTAAATAAGCCCTAGGGGCATATATTAAATAGATCTAAGTGAGTTAGAGTTTCTGACGCACATGCCTAAAATCAAGGAAAAAGCACCACTTGTCTGAATGTCATAATTAGAAACTTAGTGGACCTAACTAGACATTAATTAGGAAACTCCTATTTTTTGGGGATATCAAGTCTGTTTTTCGAGAAACTGCCCATTCACACTGACGGATGAGATCGCGCAATTCCCAAGCTCAAGGGTTTGTGCAATTCCTTGCCTCAATGAATTACACAATTCTGAGGGGAAGAGAACCTATTGCACAGTTTCTAAGCTCAAGAATGGCCTGCCTTCCATGATTGTGCAGTTCATATCCTCAAGGCCCAGAACAATTGCTAGAGATAGTGAATTGTGCAGTTCCAAGAGGGAAGACCGAAAATGTTGCAATGTCAACGCAGGAAATGGCTTGTGTTAGAAAAGTTTCAGATCATGGTCAAAAGAAGACATCAGAAGCACTGCATGGAAGTATAAGTCTTCATCGTTGGCATGAATACTTGATATAAGTGAATGATAAGCTCTTGTAGACAGAAGGTAGGCTCCAAAATCAAAGCATGAGAAAAAATTTAGACGGGGGTTGTAGCAGCTACAATAGGTACATTAAGGGAAAAGAGAATAGGGTTGCAGATGCTCTTAGAAGAAGAGGGCAAGTAAATTATGGAGCAATTATGAGTTCATATGGGAAAGATTTACAGGATTGGATATTACATGTAGGACAATAGGATGACAGGTATAGGGAGCTTAGGCACATATTACAACAACAAGGTACAAGTGATGAGGATGTGGATTAACATATCACAGTAGGTGGTTTGGTCATATTTAAGGATAGGATCTATGTGCTAGACAACAGTGACCGCAAGAAGCTTATCTTGTGGGAATTTCATGTTAAGTCATATTCAGGTCACTGGGGATATTAGAAGACATTGACAGTGGTGAAGAAATTCTACTATTGGTCGAATATGAAGAAAGAGGTAGTTGAGTTCATCACAAGGTGTTTGGCTTGTCAATAGCTAAAGGAAGAGTGTAAGCATCCATGTGGTCTACTACATCTGATTTTGATTCCAAAGTAGAAATGGGAGGTCATTTCCATGGATTTCATTACAAACTTTCCAAGGAAATCTAGACAACATAATTCCATCATGGCTGTGGTTGACAGGTTGAAAAAATGTAGCTCACTTTATAGCGATTAAGTTTACTTATTCAGTGAGAGAGGTAGCACAGGTCTTCCTTAGGGAGATAGTTAGATTACATGGTATTCCTAAGAATATTGTGTCAAACAGAGATTCCAAGTTCACTTTCAAGTTTTGGAAAGAGTTATTTACATTTTTGGGTACATAATTGGCCTTAAGTACAGCTTGTCATCCACAGACACATGGACATACGGAGAGGCTCAACAATATTTTAGAATACATGTTGAGAATGTATGTGATGCATCAGTAGAAGAGGTGGGAGGAGTGCCTTCCATTAGTGTAGGTTGCGTATAACAATGGGAATCAAGTCATGAGGGATGAGTTTGTTTGAGGCACTTTATGGACAGAGTTGTAATACTCCCATCAGTTGGAGTGATCCAATGAACAAGGTGTTGATAGTACTAGACATGTTGTTAGAGATGGAACAAGAAACGCAGCTTATCAAGAAGAATATAAAGGTAGCACAGGACAGTCAAAAAATTTTTGCAGATCATCACAAGGCATTTAAGGAGTTTCATGTTGGGGAACATGTGTACTTGTGCATCAAGATCAAGAAGATTCCTTGAGGATTGGGTCATGTAAGAAATTGGCACCTCAATATTGCAGGAATTTTGAGATTCTTAAGAGGATTGGACGATTGGCCTACAAAATTGCACTGCCTCTTATAGTGAAATTCCATGATTTTTTCCATGTTTCATTGCTTAAAAGATATGTGAAATATGTTGATCATGCAATCGATTGGTCTGTATTACAAGTGGATCCAGAAGGACAATTCCAGTCGGAACCTCAGTGCATTTTGCAACAGAAACAACTTACGCTCTGGAACTGAGCAATTGAGCAAGTTAAAGTGCAGCGGACGCACTCTGGGCTTGATGAAGCTACATGGGAGATGGCTAATCAGATGCAGACTATGTATCCTTCATTATTTTCTTGTGAAGGTAAATTAGTTTTAGTATATGTAAATATTTATGAATGGTTGTTATTGTAAATACCACAATGAGTTGTGTTATAAAGTTCCAATAAGTAGTATGGTTGTCATGTTGGTTTTTATTTTCAACAAGTAGTTCATTGTAAATAATGCATCAAGCTAAGTTATAAAGCTCCATGAGCAGTGTGTTTTGGTTTTCAATGGTCTTGTTGGTTGTAGGTGTCATAGAACACTAAGGACAGTGTTCCCCCAAGGGGGAGGGTTCTGTAACAACCCTGGTTAAAAGTTCATGTAATCAAATTAATAAAGGAAAAATAAGACCAAGGTCATGGGACACGTATTCCAAGATGAATGTTGGGAAAAACATCCTAGTGGGTGTTCATTTGGTTTATTATGGCTAAGGAAATTAGCAAAGGAATTGTAAAGAAAAAGAGGCATTAATTGGCATTTTATTTATGAAAAAAATGGAAAATAAGAGAAAACGAAGGTAAAAGGTCACATGTTTCATGTGAGGAGGAAATTGAAGGAAAATTAGTGGAAATTGATGAAAATAGAGGCCTCATTGATAAAAAGGATTCTGAGGATCAGTTGACAACTTTTGTAAGTTGAACTTTTGCTAGTTCAATTTTGGAGCTCTCTCTTTATTTGCTCATACTCTTAAACACTTAGAGAAATATTGGAGCACTATAGCATTGGAGAAAGGAAGGGAAAGGAAGGACAAGAAAGCAAAGGGAAGCAAAGATCAAGGAAGGAAGAGTTGGGTCAAGCGGCTACAATGGGATTACTTTGCAGGTATTGGGTTGCATGTATGATTCCCTTGCTAGTTTGGACACGCATGATACATGCATGTGTGTATTTTTTTCTCTTGTTGCCATTAGCATGGGATTTCCAAGTGTGACAATGGTTTCAAATTTTCCTTACCATTTTTGGATAGCCATGGTGTGATGGGGTTCTTTCATTGGTTGAGCTTTGGATTGTTTATGGTTTTGGAACTGGGTGAGGTGGCCTCGGGAAAATTCCCAAGGGCCTAGGAATCCCTTAATCAGTAATCGCGGGATTGTGGTAAAACCTAAGGGTGGAGACAGGAAAATTCTTCAAGGTATTGGTGAAAAAATATGAAGGCATCCAAGCTCATTTAAGGCATAGTTATCGATTGACTGGTGTTGGTGAGATTGTTGTAAAGCCTAGTAGTGTATGTTTTTGTTTGGGACTAGGAATCCCTTGATCGGTAATGGAAAGATTGTAGTAAATCCTATTTGTATACGTGAGGTTTTCAGGCCTAGGAGTCCCTTGACTGATTTTGGCAGGATTGTGGTAAAGCCAAAGGATGACTTAGTTGATTTGTTGTGAGTCCCACATTCATGCTTAGAATATGGCACGGGGGTGATTGGCTAAAAGAAAGATTTAGTTCAGCCCAATATATGGTCAGGTGGTACATGGAAGTCCCTGACTTGGTTGGCTTTTGCATATGTTAATAAGATCTCTTTTCCACTTCTATTTCATGTGTATTTTTACTTGTTATTATGCAACTTTGATGGTTGTTTTGTCATTGTTATTATTATGGTTGTATGTTGGTTATAAGAATGATTTTATGACAAATTCTAGTTATGGATCTCTTGATGATCCTAAATGACTTCATCAACATTGGGGAAAACCACCCAGTTAGGATCTTAAAGCAGACCCTTTTCTGTTTGGAATGGTGCCTCCAACTAGAATTGTGGGACCAGTTTCCCTTCAAAAAAATTATATGGAATGAGATGGAAGGTGATAATGTATTCTAATAATTACTAATAACTTGAATAAGAACTATTATAAACTACTTATTATACCTAGGTAAGCTGATGACATATGTGCTCCAAAGATCTCACAATTAACACAATAATATAGATCAATATGTAATCATGATAAAAACACAATTAAAGAAAATTAATTTAATTAGATAGTTAATTAAATTAATTTGTTATAAAATCACAGATGTTTGATATCTCGTTGCTCATAATATAAAGTAAAATTAAATCAAGCATATCAATAGTGACCATGAAAGATTGATTTTCACACATGTATGTGAACAATAACACATAACAGTTCTGTTATCACCAAAATAGGTCCCTGATAGGCTGCTGATCAGACTATCTCAGTGTAACTATTTCAAACCAAGCTTTTGGTTGAGGTTTAGCCTCCTCAACCTGAGAGGGCTCTCTCAAGGGTTAATGATATTGATTAATTATAATATAGATGGCTAACTCTATCTTGGTTTTGTAGGTTGAAAAGATGAAGGCTTGCTACCATTGGGCTATGGAATCAACAAGTCAATAAATTTAGTGGCAAGGTTTCTTGACATGAAAGTTGAGACAAATAAGGTTCTTAAACAAATACAACTCACTCAATAACATAGGTCAAAAGAGTCATTTCATTACTAAAGGAAGTCAGAGCATAGGGTTATGAATTCTGAGCAATATTAATGAAATCTACTGCTGATGGTTCAAAGGTGGTTTACTCACAAGATTCTAAAAAACATAGTCATCTCATTACTAAAGGAAGTCAGAGCATAAGGTTATGAGTCTGAGTAATAGCAATGAGATCTAGTGCTCAACACAATCACTCCATTACTAAGAGAAATCAAAGCACATGGTAGTGAATTTTGAATAATAGCAATGTGATCTAGTGCTGGTGGTTCAAATATAAAACACAGTCATCTTATTGTTAAAGCAAGTCAGAGCATAAGGTTATGAGTTCTGAGAATTAACAATAAGATCTACTGCAAGTAATTAAAATAACACATACATCAAGAAAGGATAGAACTCTATCAAACTCAGTTTTGTTCAAGAAAACCTTTCTACATTATTGATTGTATTCCTTCACATAAAGCAGCAGCTGAGCCAAAAAGTCTCCAGCCCCCTTTTCTAATTCGACCTCTTGCTCTATATAAAGAATTTACAATTAGGATTCCATCATCCCTCATCAAGAGAATTCGAATTTTCCATCAGTGACACCTATTCTAACCATAAAACAAACCATTAATTAGAACTAGCTGTTAACTAGGAGTGCTAGTGACCTAATACAACTAGGAGTGTAACTCCTTATCATGATTACAAAAAACTTATCTAAGAATTTAAAGCATTCTTTGACAACTTGCAACCTCAAGAAGTCAAATTTGATGAAGCCTCCCACATGGTCATCTGACTGCTGAAGACAAACCCTAGAAATTAGGGAACATGTTTCCCTGTTTTTAGGTTTAGGATCCCTGAACATGGCACGTGGGACAGAGCCTTTATCTCCTCCTCCATGATACATTTTTCGAAACTGAAGGAGGTTTTTGTATTCTATGATGTCTAGAACAAAAACCTTTCTTGGTTTTTTAAAATACTCCTCCAGCTGTCCAGAATCTGTCCTTGAACAACATGTGTCAAAAAAGAAAAATCCATTTTCTGAAATTAAGGTCTCAATTAAAGCTTATTATCTTCCAACTAAAAACACTTATGAATAAAGTGAGATAGGTTATTGTAGCTAGAGAGTTGATGAAGATAAAACTCTTTCTGAATTCCAAAATACCTTTGCATGTGACCATAAACTGATCTTGAAAAAGACTACTAAAACCAGAAGACTACTTTTGTAAATGCTATGCAGGGATTGATATATACAAGAGCAGTTGGACTTTTCTAAAGCTGAGATTATTAGTGTACTTCAGTGAGCTTCACATTTTGTCTTTGATATGCTTTACTTCCATAGTCTTAATGCTTATTACTCAAAATTCATGGAGGAACATGCTCTGACTTCCTTTAAGTGTTAAACTATGGTGAATTGAGTTCTTGGATCCTATCTTTGGATGTTTTTCTTCAATGTTTTAATACTTATTACTCAGAATTCATGGTTACTCATGCTCCGACTTCCTTTAGGTATTAAACTCTGATCTATCACTTTAAATTCTTTCCTTTTGAATACCTTGATGTATCATTACTCAGAATTCATGCACACATGCTCTAACTCCTATGAACTTCAAGTTATTGAGACTTTCTTGAATGTGTCACGCTTTCATTGAAGTATATACAAGCCTCAGCTTTATAAGAAGAGCTATTTGTTATCCTTATCTCTATCACTGACTCCATAGCCCAATGGTAGCAAGTCTCCATCTTCCAATCTATAAACATATAAAATCACAAACCATAGAGTTAGTCATCTATCCATATCTTTAATCAATATCATTAACCCTTTGAGAGAGCCCTCTTAGGATAAGGAGGCTAAGCCTTAGCTAAAAGATTGGTTTGAAATAGTTACACTGAGATAGTCTGATCAGCAGCCAATCATCTCAAAATCCGACCCTGGAAGGCTGCTGACCAGGAAGACTTCAAGTAACTATTTCAAACCAATCTTTTAGCTAAGGCTTAACGTCCTCAGCCTGAGAGGGCTCTCTCAAAGGATTAATGATATTGATTGATGACAATATAGATGGCTAACTCTATCTTGGGTTTGTGTGTTTGTAGGTTGAAAAGATGAAGGCTTGCTACCATTGGGCTATGGAGTCAACAAGTCAATAAATTCAGTGGCAAGGTTTCTTGACATGAAAGCTGAGGCAAATAGGGTTTTCAAACAAAGATAATTCACTTAAGGAAATAGGTCATCACAATAATTCCATTACTAAAGGAAGTCAGAGCATAGGATTATGAATTCTAAGTAATAGTAATGAAATCTACTGCTGATAGTTCAAAGGTGATTTACTCACTAGATTATGGAAAGACACATTCATCTCATTACTAAAGGAAGTCAGAGCATAAGATTATGAATTCTGAGTAATAGAAATGAGATCTATTCCTGAACACAATCATTCCATCACTAAAAGAAATCAGAGCACATGGTTGTGAATTCTGAACAATAACAATGTAATCTAGTGCTGGTGGTTCAAATATAAAACACAGTCATCTTATTGTTAAACGAAGTCAGAGAATTAGATTATGAATTCTGAGTATTAAAAATAATATCTACTGCAAGTTATCAAAATAAAATATAGATCAAGAAAGGATTAACTCCATGAGAACTCAGATCTGTTCAAGAAAACCTCTCTGCTTACTGATTATAGTTCATAGCATAAAGCAGCAGCTGAGCCAAAAAGTCTTCAAACTCTTGCTCTATATAAATCATTTACAATTAGGATTCCATCATCCATAATCAAGAGAATTCTAATTTTCCATCAGTGACACCTATTCTAACCATAAAACAAACCATTAATTAGAACTAGCTGTTAACTAGGAGTGCTAGTGACCTAATACAACTAGGAGTGTAACTCCTTATCATCATTACAACAATATTATCTAAGCATTTAAAACATTATTTTACAACTTGAAACCTCAAGAAGTCGAATTTGATGAAGCCTCCCACATGGTCATCTGACTGTTGAAGACAAACCCTAGAAATTAGGGAACATGTTTCCCTGTTTTTAGGTTGAGGATCCCTGAAAATAGCACGTGAGACAGAGCCTTTATCTCCTCATCCATGACACATTTTTCGAAACTGAAGGAGGTGGTTTTAGTCCAGGAAGTCTAGAACAAAAACCTCTCTTGGTTTTTTAAAATACTTCTCAAGTTGTCCACAATCGCTCCTTGAAGAAGACGTGTAAAACAGGAAATTTTGATTTTGAAAAACTACACCTACAGCAGTTTCGTAGCGCAAGTTTAGTCTTTCATTTCTCCCAGATCATAATGGATTTGAATAAAGTAGAAAAGTTTTTTCTACTTCAGTATCTTAGGAATGAAAACCTCTTTCACTTTTCAGAGAGGAGTTTTCCACTACTCAAAAACTCTTCTAGAAGTTGATTGGTAGAAACTAGGAGACAAAGTTCCTCCTTTTTAGAGTTTCATTTTTATTCCTGTCTTCGACCTTCTGCTACTTGTTTTGCCCTTGCTGGATGTTTAAACCTTGTAAATACTCCCTTTCAGAAATCCTTCTTCACAAATATTTACTTTTTTTCTCTCAAAATTGGTCCATCAAGTCATAATATGCAGCTACAGCAGTTTCGTAGTGCGCTACGAAACTGCTGTGTGAATAAAAAAACATAGTTTTTTCAAAAAAATATTCTTCTAGTGATTTCTTCACATCTTCATCTTATGCCAATAGGCCACATATCTTTAACATAATTCATCCATAAACAACTTCGAAAAGGTAATGTTCTAACCAAAATTGTGTTAAGGCTCCAATCACTTACAGCCCGGTTCTTTTATGTTGAGATTGTCCTCCTAGTTTGCTCAAATGAATTTACAGGTCCTCATCTCTCTCTTTTACCTTTGGCTCTACCTCTTGTAATATTCTTAAATGCCTAGTCACAGGCCTTCTTGGCTTTGAAAACAAACTTTGAGAATTGGTCATCAAATTGAAGTTTTTTGGAAGATTTAACTCCTTTGGTTTTGTTCTTGTTGGCTTCAAGTAGCTCTGCTTGGACCAAAGGAGTCTCTTCTATGTATATGGTGTGGAGGAGATTTTTCAAACTTCCCTTTGAAGTTGGGCTTTCATCAACAATCATTGTCTTCCCCTTTTCCTTGGCTAATTGACTTCGAGTTACTCTTATTTTGACTGTTTTATCAATAAACTGCTCTTGTACCACTTCCTTGATCTGAACCTTCTTTTTCTGTGATTGTTTGAATGCTTCTTCAACCTCTCTATTCCTTGTGAGAACATCTAAGCCCTGAGGCTTAGGTCTAAGACACTGGCCTGATCTATGATTTTTCCTTTCTTCAGACATGTCTATGAAATCCCTGCAAGGAAACTTGAAGATAAACCTGCACTGTATTGGTTTGAACATTGCCTTACTTGAATTTGAAACTGAGATTTGCCTCGCTTGATCTTCAAAGAATTCAAATTGAACATCTATCAATGTGCTCCTCATGAATGAACCCAAACTCAAATCATAATTGTGACTACTTGGCTCTTTTTAAAACTTGCAACCTAAGCATACCAAGACTCCTAACGACTCCAATAATGAGAATGAATGGCTGCATGTGATAGGCATGGTTCAAGGACTGACACATGGTGATGAAAAATTAACGAATTTTGATGGAAAAGACAGTAGACCAAATCTGGCACAAATCTCTGATTTCGTAGCACAACCAGTGTAAATTATGTGTTTTGCGCTATGAAATCTCCTAGTTACGAAACTGTCTAGGTGTTTTCGTAGCGCAGATAGTGTATTTTTGTGAGTTTGCGCTACGAAAACTCCTAATTGATTTTGAAATGCATGTAACTTTTGAAACAACCTTAACACATGACACTTTGAATAAATGTGGGACCAATGGTGGGTAAAACAATATTGTTGACCATATTTAACAAAGGGAACAAGACTCCTAGGACCTAGACACTAAAGCAAACATGGAAAAACTAAACCCGGACTAACACCTAACCTTTACAATGAAACTGATTTGAAAAAGAATTTGAAATTTTTTTTCTTAAGTGATAACAGTGGCTCCACTTGGGATAGTGTGCTCCTGTAGTACACTAAGAACTCGTAGGTCCAGTACTTTATCCTTTTATGACAAACAGAACTTTGCTTGACAACCATCCCCTTCAAGCTTCTTGGGCCTTCACCTCGGGCTTAAGCTTGATGATCACTGTAGGAGACAGAAGTCTATATCTACTAAAAAAAAATGCTCAATCAACCTTGAGCTTATTTGCATTTTCATACCTACCTACCCTATCATCTGCAAGCTCCACTCGTAGATCAAGCAACATGATATTTCCAATAAAGCCAATCAATTGTCCTTTCTGATATTGGAGGCTCTTGATTGCATTCAACCTCAAAATAACCATGATAGTGAGATGACCAAATCAACTTATAATGTATATGATCTTCATAATGCAAATGAAATTGAAATACTGATGTGCAAAACTTTGCCATGTATTCATTTATAGGGTCAAAGAGAACATGGTTATTTTGATAATCATCATAACATTCTATCTCTTCAGACAATTGATCCTCAACCACACATGATTTATTTGATATTATATCCAACTGATTTTCCGAATGATTCCCACAAACAATGTAATTTTCCTCCTTATTATGATCATTCATTGATGTAAGTTGCTGCAAGCAATCACAAAATTGAACGACCTTTTCCTCTGCCTGAAGATTATAAAAGCTATCTTCCAATACTTCCTCATGGGGTTTGCAATCAATTTCATACTCTTTACTAAAGGAAGTCAGCGCATAAGATTATGAATTCTGAGTAATAGCAATGAGATCTATTTCTCAACATAATCATTCCATCACTAAAAGAAATCAGAGCACATGGTTGTGAATTCTGAACAATAACAATGTAATCTAGTGCTGGTGGTTCAAATATAAAACACAGTCATCTTATTGTTAAAGGAAGTCAGAGCATTAGATTATGAATTCTGAGTATTAACAATAAGATCTAGTGCAAGTTATCAAAATAACATATATACAAAGAAAGGATTAACTCCATGAGAACTCAGATCTGTTCAAGAAAACCTCTCTGCATTACTGATTATAGTTCATAGTATAAAGCAGCAACTGAGCCAAAAAGTCTTCAACCTCATTCTAATTCGATCTCTTGCTCTATATAAATAATTTACAATTAGGATTCCATCATCCGTCATCAAGAGAATTCGAATTTTCCATCAGTGACACCTATTATACTTTCTTCAAATCCATTATGATCTGGGAGAAATGAAAGACTAAACTTGCGCTATGAAACTGTTGTAGGTGCAGTTTTTCAAAATCAAAATTTCATGTTTTACATGTCTTCTTCAAGGATCTATTCTGGACAGCTGGAGAAGTATTTTAAAAAACCAAGAGAGGTTTTTGTTCTAGACATCCTGGAATACAAAAACCTCCTTCATTTTCAAAAAATGTGTCATGGATGAGGAGATAAAAGCTCTGTCTCACGGGCTATTTTCAGGGATCCTAAACCTAAAAACATGGAAACATGTTCCCTAATTTCTAGGGTTTGTCTTCAGCAGTCAGATGACCACGTGGGAGGCATCATCAAATTTAACTTCTTGAGGTTGCAAGTTGTCAAATAATGTTTTAAATGCTTAGATAAGATTGTTGTAATCATGATAAGGAGCTATACTCCTAGTTGTATTAGGTCACTAGCACTCCTAGTTAACAGCTAGTTCTAATTAATGGTTTGTTTTATGGTTAGAATAGGTGTCACTGATGGAAAATTAGAATTCTCTTGATGATGGATGATGGAATCCTAATTGTGAATGATTTATATAGAGCAAGAGGTCGAATTAGAATGAGGTTGAAGACTTTTTGGCTCAGCTGTTGCTTTATGCTATGAACTATAATCAGTAATGCAGAGAGGTTTTCTTGAACGGATCTGAGTTCTCATGGAGTTAATCCTTTCTTGATCTATATGTTATTTTGATAACTTGCAGTAGATCTTATTGTTAATACTCAGAATTCATAATCTAATGTTCTGACTACCTTTAACAATAAGATGACTATGTTTTATATTTGAACCACCAGCACTAGATTACATTGTTATTGTTCAGAATTCACAACCATGTGCTCTGATTTCTTTTAGTGATGGAATGATTGTGTTGAGCAATAGATCTCATTGCTATTACTCAGAATTCATAATATTATGCTCTGACTTCCTTTAGTAATGAGATGAATGTGTCTTTCCATAATCTTGTGGGTAAATCACCTTTGAACTATCAGCAGTAGATTTCATTACTATTACTCAGAATTCATAATCCTATGCTCTGACTTCCTTTAGTAATGGAATTATTGTGATGACCTATTTCCTTATTGAATTATCTTTGTTTGAAAACCCGATTTGCCTCAGCTTTCATGTCAAGAAACCTTGCCACTGAATTTATTAACTTGTTGACTCCATAGCCCAATGGTAGCAAGCCTTCATCTTTTCAACCTACAAACACACAAACCCAATATAGAGTTTTCCATCTATATTATCATCAATCAATATCATTAATTCTTTGAGAGAGCCCTCTCAGGCTGAGGAGGCTAAGCCTTAGCTAAAAGATTGGTTTCAAATAGTTACTTGAAGTCTTCCTGGTCAACAGTCTTCTTGGTCAACTTGGAAAATGGTTCATTATATTCTCTTGCTAATTTCCATGATGCATTCTATGACATGTATAAAGAGTGTCATCCCTCCTTATTGCTGGTCAAATATTGTTGTAAACATTTTGTGGGTTTTATTCAATATTTGGAGGATTGTTATGATGATGATGAATTTATGGATGAAGAAATTTTAGAGGCTCTTCATAACAATACATTTCAACACCAAGAAGAAAGTATAACATCCCATGAAATGCAACATGAAAGCCAACAGGGGTTTATTTATGAAAACCATGTTCAATCCTCTGATATGAATGAGAAGATGCAACAAACTTGCCAGTCTTTTGATCACAATGAGTATGAAAATGATTACAAACACCAAGAAGAAATGATGGAAGAAATTTTTTATAACCCTCAGGTAGAGGAAAAGGTTGTTCAATTTTTGTAACTCCTTGCAGCAGCTTGCATCAATGAATGAACACAATAGTGAGGAAAATTACATTGTCTATGGGAATCATGCAGAAAGGCAGTTGGATAGCACATCAAAGGAATTTTGTGTGGCTGAGGATCAGTTGTTTGAAGAGATAGAAGGTTATGATGATTATCAAACTAACCATGTTCTCTTTGACCCTATGAATGAATACATGGCAAAGTTTTGCACGTCAGTATTTCATTTTCATTTGCTTTATGAAGATCAGGTACATTATGAGTTGATTTGGTCATCTCACTACCATGGTTATTTTGAGGTCGAATGCAGTCAAGAGCCTCCAATATCAGAAAGGACAATTGATTGGCTTTATTGGAAATATCATGTTGCTTGACCTAAAGTGGAAATTGCAGCTAGTAGGTAGGTAGGAAAATGCAAATAAGATCAAGGTTGACTGAGCATTTTTCAGTAGATGTAGATTTCTTTCTCCCACAGTGATCATCAAGCTTAAGCCCGAGGTGAAGGCCCAAAAAGCTTAAAGGGGATGCTTGTCAAATAAATTTATGCTTATCATAAAAGGATGAAGCACTGGAGCTACGAGTTCTTAGTGTACCACAAGGGCACACTATCCCAAGTGGAGCCACTGTTATCACTGAAAAGATTTCAAAGAAAAAGGATAAGGTTGTTTCAAAAATTACATGCACTATGAAACCAACTAGGAGTTTTCGTAACGCAAACTCACAAAAATACACTATGTGCGCTACGAAATCTGAACAATAACAATGTAATCTAGTGTTGGTGGTTCAAATATAAAACACAGTCATCTTATTGTTAAAGGAAGTCATAGCATTATATTATGAATTCTGTATTAACAATAAGATCTACTGAAAGTTATCAAAATAACATATAGATCAAGAAAGGATTAACTCCATGAGAACTCAGATCTGTTCAAGAAAACCTCTCTGCATTACTAATTATAGTTCATAGCATAAAGCAGCAGCTGAGCCAAAAAGTCTTCAACCTACAAACACACAAACACAAGTAAGAGTTAGCCATCTATATTATCATCAATCAATATCATTATTCCTTTGAGAGAGCCCTCTCAGGCTGAGGAGGCTAAGCCTTAGCTAAAAGATTGGTTTGAAATAGTTACTTAAAGTCTTCCTGGTCAGCAGCCTTTTAGGGTCGGATTTTGAGATAACAAAAAAAAATTATCACTTAAGAATAAAAATTTCAAATTCTTTTTCAAATCAATTTCATTGTAAAGGTTAGGTGTTAGTCCAGGTTTAGTTTTTCCATGTTTGCTTTAGTGCCTAGGTCCTAGGAATCTTGTTCCCTTTGTTAAATATGGTCAACAATCTGGTTTTACCCACCATTGGTCCCACATTTATTCAAAGTTTCATGTGTTAAGGTTGTTTCAAAAGTTACATGAATTTCAAAATCAACTAGCAGTTTTCGTAGCGCAAACTCACAAAAATACACTATCTGCACTACGAAAACACCTAGACAGTTTCATAACTAGGAGATTTCGTAGCGCAAAACACATAATTTACATTGGTTGTGCTACGAAATCAGGGATTTGTGCCAGATTTGGTCTAACTGTCTTTTCCATTAAAATTCATAAATTTTTCATCACCATGTGTCAGTCCTTGAACCATGCCTATCATATGCAGCCATTCATTCTCATAATTGGAGTCATTAGGAGTCTTGGTATGCTTAGGTTGCAAGTTTCAAAAAGAGCCAAGTAGTCACAATTATGATTTAGGTTTGGGTTCATTCATGAGGAGCACATTGACAGATGTTCAATTTGAATTCTTTGAAGATCAAGCGAGGCAGATCTCGGTTTCAAATTCAAGTAAGGCAATGTTCAAACCAATACAGTGCAGGTTTATCTTCAAGTTTCCTTGCATGGATTTCATAGACATGTCTGAAGAAAGGAAAAATCACAGATCAGGCTAGTGTCTTAGACCTGAGCCTGAAGGCTTAGATGTTCTCACAAGGAATAGAGAGGTTGAAGAAGCATTCAAACAATCACAGAAGAAGAAGGTTCAGATCAAGGAAGTGGTACAAAAGCAGTTTATTGATAAAACAGTCAAAAGAAGAGTAACTAGAAGTCAATTAGCCAAGGAAAAGGGGAAGACAATGATTTTTGATGAAAGCCCAGCTTCAAAGGGAAGTTTGAAAAATCTCCTCCACACCATCTACATAGAAGAGACTCCTCTGGTCCAAGCAGAGCTACTTGAAGCCAACAAGAACAAAACGAAAGGAGTTAAATCTTCCAAAAAGCTTCAATTTGATGACCAATTCTCAAATTTTGTTTTCAAATCCAAGAAGGTCTTGACTAGGCATTTAAGAAGATTACAAGAGGCAGAGCCAAAGGTAAAAGAGACAAATTGAGGACCTGTAAATTCATTTGAGCAAACTAGGAAGACAATCTCAGCATAAAAGAACCAGGCTGTAAGTGATTGGAGCCTTAACACAATTTTGGTTAGAACATTACCTTTTAGAAGTTGTTTATGGATTAATTATGTCAAAGATATGTGGCCTATTGGCATAAGATGAAGCTGTGAAGAAATCACAAGAAGAATATTTTTTTGAAAAAACTGTGTTTTTTTATTCACACAGCAGTTTCGTAGCGTGCTACGAAACTGCTGTAGCTGCATATTATGACTTGATGGACAAATTTTGAGAGACAAAAAGTAAATATTTGTGAAGAAGGATTTATGAAAGGGATTATTTACAAGGTTTAAACATCCAGCAAGGGCAAAACAAGTAGCAGAAGGTCGAAGACAGGAATAAAAATGAAACTCTAAAAAGGAGGAACTTTGTCTCCTAGTTTCTACCAGTCAATTTCTAGAAGAGTTTTGGAGCAATGGAAAACTCCTCTCTGAAAAGTGAAAGAGGTTTTCATTCCTAAGATACTAAAGTACAAAAACCTCTTATACTTTCTTCAAATCCATTACGATCTGGGAGAAATGAAAGACTAAACTTGCGCTACGAAACTGCTGTAGGTGCAGTTTTTCAAAATCAAAATTTCTTGTTTTACACGTCTTATTCAATGATCGATTGTGGACAGCTGGAGAAGTATTTTAAAAAACGAAGAGAGGTTTTTGTTCTAGACATCCGGAATGACAAAACCTCCTTCAGTTTCGAAAAATGTGTCATTGATGAGGAGATAAAGGCTCTGTCTCACGTGCTATTTTCAGGGATCCTAAACCTAAAAACACGGAAACATGTTCCCTTATTTCTAGGGTTTGTCTTCAGCGGTCAGATGACCACGTGGGAGGCTTCATGAAATTTGACTTCTTGAGGTTGCAAGTTGTCAAATGATGTTTTAAATTCTTAGATAAGATTGTTGTAATCATGATAAGGAGTTACACTCCTAGTTGTATTAGGTCACTAGCACTCCTAGTTAACAGCTAGTTCTAATTAATGGTTTGTTTTATGGTTAGAATAGGTGTCATTGATGGAAAATTTGAATTCTCTTGATGATGGATGATGGAATCCTAATTGCAAATGATTTATATAGAGCAAGAGGTCGAAATAGAATGAGGTTGAATACTTTTTGGCTCAGCTGCTGCTTTATGCTATGAACTATAATCAGTAAGCAGAGAGGTTTTCTTGAACAGATCTGAGTTCTCATGGAGTTAATCCTTTCTTGATCTATATGTTATTTTGATAAATTGCAGTAGATCTTATTGTTAATACTCAGAATTCATAAACTAATGCTCTGACTTCCTTTAACAATAAGATGACTATGTTTTATATTTGAACCACTAGCACTAGATTACATTGTTATTGTTCAGAATTCACAACCATGTGCTCTGATTTCTTTTAGTGATGGAATGATTGTGTTGAGAAATAGATCTCATTGCTATTACTCAGAATTCATAATCTTATGCTTTGTCTTCCTTTAGTAATGAGATGAATGTGTCTTTCCATAATCTTGGGAGTAAATCACCTTTGAACTATCAGCAGTAGATTTCATTACTATTACTCAGAATTCATAATCCTATGCTCTGACTTCCTTTAGTAATGGAATTATTGTGATGAACTATTTCCTTAAGTGAATTATATTTGTTTCAAAACCCTATTTGCCTCAACTTTCATGTCAAGAAACCTTGCCACTGAATTTATTAACTTGTTGACTCCATAGCCCAATGGTAGCAAGCCTTCATCTTTTCAACCTAGAAACACACAAACCCAAGATAGAGTTAGCCATCTATATTATCATCAATCAATATCATTAATCCTTTGAGAGAGCCCTCTCAGGCTGAGGAGGCTAAGCCTTAGCTAAAAGATTGGTTTGAAATAGTTACTTGAAGTCTTCCTGGTCAGCAGCCTTCCAGGGTCGGATTTTTAATTGAGACCTTAATTTCAGAAAATGGATTTTTCCTGTTTGACACATGTTTTTCAAGGAAATATTCTGGACAGCTGGAGGAGTATTTTAAAAAACCAAGAGAGGTTTTTGTTCTAGACATCATGGAATACAAAAAACTCCTTCAGTTTCGAAAAATATATCATGGATGAGGAGATAAAGGCTCTATCCCACGTGCCATTTTCAAGGATCCTAAACCTAAAAAACAGGGAAACATGTTCCCTAATTTCTAGGGTTTGTCTTTAGCAGTCAGATGACCACGTGGGAGGCTTCATCAATTTCGAATTCTTGAGGTTGCAAGTTGTCAAAGAATGCTTTAAATGCTTAGATAAGTTTTTTGTAATCATGATAAGGAGTTACACTCCTAGTTGTATTAGGTCACTAGCACTCCTAGTTAACAGCTAGTTCTAATTAATGGTTTGTTTTATGGTTAGAATAGGTGTCACTAATGGAAAATTCGAATTATCTTGATGAGGGATGATGGAATCCTAATTGTAAATGCTTTATATAGAGCAAGAGGTTGAATTAGAAAAGGGGGTTGGAGACTTTTTGGCTCAGCTGCTACTTTATGTGAAGGAATACAATCAATAATGCAGAAAGGTTTTCTTGAACAAAATTGAGTTTGATAGAGTTCTATCCTTTCTTGATGTATGTGTTATTTTAATTACTTGTAGTAGATCTTATTGTTAATACTCAGAACTCATAACCTTATGCTCTGACTTCCTTTAACAATAAGATGATTGTGTTTTATATTTGAACCACCAACACTAGATCACATTGCTATTATTCAAAATTCACTACCATGTGCTTTGATTTCTCTTAGTAATGGAGTGATTGTGTTGAGCAGTAGATCTCATTGCTATTACTCATAACTCATAACCTTATGCTCTGACTTCCTTTAGTAATGAGATGACTGTGTTTTTTAGAATCTTGTGAGTAAACCGCCTTTGAACCATCAGCAGTAGATTTAATTACTATTACTCAGAATTCATAACCCTATGCTCTGACTTCCTTTAGTAATTAAATGACTCTTTTGACCTATGTTATTGAGTGAGTTTTCTTTGTTTAAGAACCTTATTTGTCTCAGCTTTCATGTCAAGAAACCTTGCCACTAAATTTATTGACTTGTTGACTCCATAGCCCAATGGTAGCAAGCCTTCATCTTTTCAACCTACAAACATACAAAACCAAGATAGAGTTAGCCATCTATATTATCATTAATCAATATCATTAACCCTTGAGAGAGCCCTCTCAGGTTGAGGAGGCTAAATCTCAACCAAAGCTTGGTTTGAAATAGTTACACTGAGATAGTCTGATCAGCAGCCTATCAGGGACCTATTTTGGTGATAACAAGTTCCATTCGAAGAAAATACACAAATAAATAGGATAGTAGTATATGATACAATGTACCTCTGCTCATCGTGGAAATTCAAGTGGTTCATGTTAATATTAAGAAAAACTTAAATACAATAGTGCAATTTAAGTTTGTTCTTGTAAAAATTCAGAACCACTTCTCCATTTCAGAGAGGGAATCTATAGTTTGACATACAAAAGATAAAAATAAACTATCCTAACAACTCTTCAACTAAAACAACAACAATATACAAATTAAGAAATAGTTGCAACAACTTTCCAAGCTTAAGAAGAAGAATGTCCAATAGTTAGTTGTTGCAATTTGTAAATATCTATCAAATTGTTAAGCTTCAATGGATGTTTGGACTTGATCCTCATTTGACATGTAAAAATAACATTTTTCAAGGATGCCATCATCTATGTGGTGATGTTTGAAAGGCATCGGAGGACCAACCATCAGCTGTGAGACTTCACTAGAAATTTCCAATGATGTTCAAGTCTAACTTTGGACAATTGATCGATCATTTCAGACATATTCTTGCAGTGTTCCTATCACATTTTTTACAATACCTTGGCATCTCGAAAAGTACATTCAGAGCAATTTGGAATGAGATTAGACTGCGACAAACTATGATTGACCAATTCAATAATTGTGTTGGCAAGATTTCAGGCTTCGTTTATAGCTGCTTTGGCTTACTTCATTTGAATCTCCCATTTTCTAAAAATAATGATTTTTGGGGCCTCATGAACCTTTGGTAGATTAGCATATCTACCCTCTTCTCTTTCCTTCCAATTGAGGAACTCTGTGAGCTTTTTATTTATTTCTTCAAAGTAATTTTTCATATCGGAAAATTATTCTACAAGGTAATCTGTAGCTTTAAACTGATCTTGAATTATCACCAGTTTATTGCAGAAGACCTTTTGTTGATACCCAAAAAGAACATTTAATTCTTTGGATTCCTTTTTTAATTTTGTCAATTGAGGACTGACATGTTGGAAATAATACTGAGAGGGGGGGGGGGGGGGGTTTGAATCAGTATTATCAAATCAATAACTTTCTCATTTCGATACTCAGATTCATATACGTTACTTCAGTTAAGGGAACCCACGTGTACACGCATCTGTGTCTAATGCAACTAGCGTATATCCAGTAAACTTATGATTCAATTAATCAATTATATGTTGATCTTTAATCAGTGCATCAAAACTTCATTAACAGTAGACAGGTGCAGTAAGATAGAACATATCATCACACATAAGAAGCACACATGAACACCAAGATGTAAGGTGGAAACCCGATGTAGGTGAAAACCACCTGCTGCAATTCGTCTCTATCTTATTTTAATAAGAAACTTATTTTTACAATATATATGTACTAGTGCAGTCTTATACCAGTACGCAAGATTCTACCTGCAGAAGGCTACAAGCTTCTCTCATTCTCCAGTTTCTACTGGAAGGGAGCTACAACCCCCTTAGCTCTTGTACTAGCTGATCCATTTACTAGTACGTAGGCGCCAACCTGCTAAAGGCTCCAACCTTCACTCATTTTCCAGCTGCTCCTGGAAGGGAGCTACAACCCCGTGGCTCTTGTACTAGCCCATATGATTACCAGTACATAGGCGCCAGCCTACAGAAGGTTGCAATCTTCTTTCTTCCTCCAGGGACCACGTTTCATAAATTTTCATATTGGATACTCCTTAAGCATAGCACCATAATCTGAAGGCCACGTTTCATCCAATTTCCATACTGGACCCATCAACAACAATGAAGCACAAAATCAATCACCACTACAATACAACCATCAACTACACTTGCATCATTCATTTATGAATCACCTAACACTGAATCACTGAAACTTTGTCAACAAAACATAGTCACCAAAACACTGCAACAATAACCAGATCCAATTGCAACTTTAAATATCATATCTCGTAATGTATATGCTACTATGATGAAACAAACCGGTGTACATACGCGCTTTTACCAAAGCCAACCCGTGTACAGATCTACAAATATTTACTCATAACTTTGCAGTTGTTCCAGACATCAGCCATACCTAGATCATAACATTCATACAATAAAACATGCGTTAATAATTCAGATCTAGTCTATCCATGATCAAACCACATGATAATACATTTCAAGCCTTATGATCCCAATCCATCATCCATCATCAACCGCATAGGTGCATCCTTGATTTAGATCAAGCATCACAAACCCATACCCAACATACCAGATCACACACTTCTTTAGATATTCAATCCTTTGCTCACTTGCACTCTTGGCCTAATGATCTTCTCCTTATATAGGTTTAGGCCTCTCTCAATACCATGGTCCAAAACCATGTAGAACCAGTACCTTGGACCCAATACCTAGGGTCAACACTTCAAACCAAATGCCATGGACCAATACCAAAATACATGGACCAAATACCACAGACCAAATACCACGGACCAAAACTTGGTTTTCCAACACGTATGTGCCTTTCCTTCTGTGAACTTGCATGTGTATGTATACGTGCCTTTTGTTCTGCTAACCCACGTGTATATGCACTTTTATCAAGGTTAACTTGCATATACCTCTCTCTTGACCTACTGCACTATCATATGTCATCTGAGTGAGTTGCCATCAAGGACAACACCTGTATCATACCTCTTAGTGAGTTGCCATCAAGGACAACACATGTATCATAATTCCAACAATCTCCCCCTTTGGACTTGATGGCAACCACCACACCAAGTCACTCTCCCCCTTTGACATCAAGGGCAAAGGGTAGACCAAGATATTCTCTTCCTTGATATACATTATGTTGTCCATACTCCCCCTGAGTACATGCTGAAGTTTCTGATTGAGCTCCCCCTTTGTACATCCCAAGATGTACCAATCCATCCATGCTCCCCCTGAGCACATGCAAGGTCTACAAAAGCATAACATGACTCTATACATACATTGCCAATGACCTTCCTAAAGACTCATACATACATCAATCTCCCAACCAAGTGGGGATACACCATTTTTTACTCATCCACCCAACCAATTGGGGATATATCAAATGTTTAAACATGACTCAAACACAAGAACCATTACATCATCCATCCCACGCATAGTGGGGTAACAAGATACATCATATGGCTCACAAATACCAAGGACCTAAACAAGACCATGACAGTTATCAGCAACTATCATACACCATATAATCTGCACTATAAGCATCTGTCACTAGTATCCAAACTTGTAATCCTGCAATCCATTTTCTTGGCCAATCAAAGAATCAGTAGCAAGATGTGTCAATAAGCATCATCACTATAAACTTCTACCCATAATGCCAACAATGCATTATTCGAAGCATATGCTCCCCCTAAGCCTGTGCCAATCCATCTTCAAACAGAGCAGATAAGTGACTAAACCATATCAGACTTTTGTACTATTGCTTTCCTTCAGAACATCATCTACGTGACTGTGTAGCGTCTAAATCGCGTATATACGTGACTTGAATTCATGAAACCTGCGTATGAAATTTAGAACACTGATGTTCCACCCTTTCATCTTCCTCTGAGTCTATCATGTCTGTGTACTCTGCTATGCCACACCTTTCTAGTTGTACTTCTTTTTTCTTCCATATCTTCAATTGTGATGATGTTTTCTCCTTTTGGTATGGTGCCCAAAATCTTCTCCTGCATTCCTTTGCTATGTGTCCAAGCTTGTTACATGCATAACATCTTACATGTTTCATATTCCTTCTGTAGAAATCAACATCTTTGTGACCAAACATATTGCAAGAAAAAGAATATCCCTTAAACTACCTGGAACGTGATGATCTTTCCGTGTGATGGTCTTGAACCATTCTTCTTTTGCATCTGGCTGCAACATGTCCAATATTATG
Organism: Pinus taeda; assembly: GCA_000404065.3. Classification (NCBI taxonomy): domain Eukaryota; kingdom Viridiplantae; phylum Streptophyta; class Pinopsida; order Pinales; family Pinaceae; genus Pinus; species Pinus taeda. The sequence goes on from APFE030652659.1 coordinate 34,031, forward strand.
ACATACATAACATTCAACATTATTCATCGGAGGAAATAATATTCTATCACTTCCACAGTTAGGAGCAAAAGATATTTTTTGAGGAATTTCTTTCCTTGGCTATTGATGGGGTTGTCTTCTCATCTCCTTGCTGAGCATTTCAGATTTCTCATTAGAATTCCTTGCCTCACCTTGTGAGCTAGATTCACCTTTCAAGATATTTACCTCAACCTGATGTTGTTCTTCCTTTTCCAAATATTGCTTCTTCAAAATTTCTTCAGACTTTCTTCCTTCTTCCATTTGTTGCCTTATTTTGGGAATCTCTTTTTCTTGTTCTCATTCAACTCCTATAGCATTTGACGAACTCTAAAGGCACATTCCAGCTAAGCTTTTAAGCTGATTATTTCTTATTTGAGGGCACTCTCCCTTTTTCTAGGTAGATCTTGTTGACCTCTGATTTTATTTGATGCTTCATTTGCTTGTTCATCTTCAATCTGAGGTGATTCAGGATCTGAATACTTATTTCCACTCAATGGCAAGCTGTTATTGTTCCTTTGATCTGTCTTCTTCTTTTGACACGCTTTCTTTCCCATTGTTCTACAGATCTCCTTCAAGTGATCAAGCTTCTACCAAAGGACCTACTCTGATACCAATTGTTGGAAATAATAATGAGAGGGGGGGTGAATCAATATTATCAAATCAATAACTTTTTCATTTCCATACTTAGATTCATATATGTTACTTCAGTTAAGGGAACCCGCATGTACACGCATCTGTGTCTAATGCAACTAGTGTATATCCAATAAACTTATGATTCAATTAATCCATTATATGTTGATCTTTAATCAGTGCATCAAAACATCATTAACAGTAGACAGGTGTAGTAAGATAGAACATATAATCACACATAAGAAGCACACATGAACACCAAGATGTAAGGTGGAAACCCAATGTGGGTGAAAACCACCTGCTGCAATTCGTCTCTATCTTCTTTTAATAAGAAACTTCTTTTTACAATATTTATGTACTGGTGCAGTCTTATACCAGTACACAGGCTTCTACCTCTAAAAGGCTACAACCTTCTCTCATTCTCCAATTTCTACTAGAAGGGAGCTACAACCCCCTTAGCTCTTGTACTAGCTGATCCATTTACTAGTACGTAGGTGTCGGCCTACTGAAGGCTCTAACCTTCACTCGTTTTCCAGCTGCTCCTGGAAGGGAGCTACAACCCCCTGGCTCTTGTACTGGCCAATATAGTTACCAGTATGTAGGTGCCAGACTACAGAAGGCTACAATCTTCTTTCTTCCTCCAGGGACCACGTTTCATAAATTTTCATACTGGATACTCCTAAAGCACAGCACCATAATCTGAAGGCCACGTTTCATCCAATTTTCATACTGGACCCATCAACAACAATGAAGCACAAAATCAATCACCACTACAATACAACCATCAACTACACTTGCATCATTCATTTATGAATCACCTAACACTGAATCATTGAAACCCTCTCAACAAAACATAGTCACCAGAACATAGAGCAGAACACAGAACTCTGCAACAATAAGCAGATCCAACTGCAAATTTAAATATCATATCTCATAATGTATATGCTACTATGATGAACCAAACCAACGTACATATGTGCTTTTACCAAAGCCAACCCTCGTACAGATCTGCAAATATTTACTCATAACTTTGCAATTGTTCCAGACATCAGCCATACCCAGATCATAACATTCATACAATAAAACATGCGTCAATAATTCAAATCTAGTCTATCCATGATCAAACCACATGATAATACATTTCAAGCCTTATGATCCCGATCCATCATCTATCATCAACCGCATAGGTGCATCCTTGATTCAGATCAAGCATCACAAACCCATACCTAGCATACTAGATCACACACTTCTTCAGATATTCAATCCTTTGCTCACTTGCACTCTTGGCCTAATGATCTTCTCCTTATATAGGTTTAGGCCTCTCTCAATACCATGGTCCAAAACCATGTAGAACCAATACCTTGGACCCAATACCTGGGGTCAACACTTCAGACCAAATACCACATACCAAATACCACGGACCAAAACTTAGTTTTCCAACATGTACGCGCCTTTCCTTCTGTGAACTTGCGTGTGTATGTATACGCGCCTTTTGTTCTGCTAACCCGCATGTATACGCACTTTCATCAAGGTTAACTTGCATATACCTCTCTCTTAACCTACTACACTGTGATCTGTCATCTGAGTGAGCTGCCATCAAGGGCAACACCTGTATCATACCTCTGAGTGAGTTGCCACCAAGGACAACACCTGTATCATAATGCCAAAATGACGTGCAACTATTCTATCCTCTTTTGCATTTCCTTGACCTAATCATCCCTTATTTGCAATTACTTATAATAGTATACTTTAAGTGAATCAAATTTCTATTGTAACTCTGTCATTTGGCTCTACCATTGTTCATTGATTTTATGCTTCTAAATCTCTTGAGCCTCCTCACAGAAGGCAATCCTTTCTTTTTGCTTCTTTAGAATTTCCTGGACTTTTGTGGCTTTATCAATGACATCTGATGCATAAGCACCAGTGAACTGATTCAATTTCCCCAACTCATCTATTGGGGATGCAGTAGATCCTCACCATAAGACTTTAAAGGAAGAAGCTTTATCAAAAATCAACGACTGAGACTAATCCAACTTTCTCTTTTTCCTTCCTCTTTTTACCACAACTTTATGCTTAGGACTATGATAAGCCCCATCATTGAGTAATTATATCGGCCTTAATTGGCCTTAATTCACCTCCTAGCTTAGTCAAACTAACTATTCTCACAACTTATTGCATACTTTTGATTATATTTTGTTTATGAAATGAGTTAGAGTTGAATAATTGGCTTTGTGGTCTAATGTGCAAGTAATGCAGGAATAAAGGATAAAAGCAAGGAAAAATGTAGGTATAAAGGATAAAAGCAAGGAACTATGGCAAAGACCTTGGTAAAACTAGAATGGGACAAGGGAGGGTAATTATAGGAGGTAAATCCTCCTCATTTACTACCCGTCCATTCGAATATTCCTCCACCAGCTCGGAGTGAAAATGCCATCACTTTGAAGACTAAAAGACAACCAAGCAAGTGAAAGTGACACAAACCAGTTTTTCTTGAGTTAGAGGCCAAGCCTCCCTAATGGGAAGGAAGTCATTAGAAACTTCAGATGTATAAATATAAAGGCTTAGGACCTCAGTAGGATTCGGACTTCTATTGAAAAACTCTGTTTTATTTCTGAGCTGCAAAGACTTGTGACAGTTTGCTCTGTAATCCATGGTTTTTATAGTAAGAATGAGTTATGTTTAATCCAGCTCTGAGTTAACTCTAATGGCTGAAGCTCTTGGGTTAGGGCTCAACCCAAGTAGCCAAAGCTCCTCTTTACTATACATGTATGCTAGCATAGTTTCCTGGTTTTCATTGTTCATTTGCTTAAATAGCTTCCTAGTTCTATTTATTTGTTTAAAAATATTTCTGGTTCTATTCAGTTGCTTAAGTAAGATTCATGGTTTTTCTGGTTATTTGCTTAGGTAGCTGCATTTTCATTACAGTAGCATAGAGTAGATTGGTTATGCTATAGTTCACTTCCATTTGTGCCTTCTTTCAGTTTACAGGTTAGCTAGGCAAAAAATATCACTATCAGGTTGTGCACAGGTGTCTTGGCCTCATCTCCTCCCTCTATGAGCATGAATTGAGGAAGAGACCCTTAAGAAACCCTAAAAACACGGGTTTCTGGTTCTCACATGAGCTATGGAGTTTGTTGTTCAATGCAGTTACTCGTTCACCTCACTGTGTTTTTCTATCGTTTTCCCTTTAAAAACCTCCTTCAGCATGTTCTTCATGCATCGCTTCCTCATCGTCCGATCCACAACAAACCTTCACAATCATCGTCTGATCCATTAGTTTTCCCAACCTTTATGTGCTTTAAGTCCCCACTGTCGATTTGCCTCTCCTAATCCGATAGCTATCGCTTCACCCGATCGCCAACTAGCTTGGCCGATCTCCACCGTTGATCAGCCTCGCCTGATCCGACGGTTGTTGCTTCACCCGATCACCAACTAGCTTGGTCGATCTCCACCATTGATTAGCCCCACCTGATCCGACGACTATCGCGCAATCTCGCATGGATTAGTGCATGGTCGTTATCCGCTCGAGAGCACGCGAGAAAAGTGGTTTTCTCTTGCTATGTGTCACACAGTTAGGCTAATTGCATGAAATTTCAAAATACAGCATACAGGCTGAAGGGTGCACGAGAAACTACTTACAGCCTTAGAAACCCACTCCATCATTTCCACACGTTTCTTTTTCTTGCGACATGATCTCCTCATCCATCTCTTGTCTTCATCCGCGCAATATGATCTCAAGCGTTCATTGCTCCTGCAAACCTCGTCCGTCCATCTCTTGACTTAATCTCCGTGATTAGATCTCGTCCATTCATCTCCTATTAACCTTGTTCGTCCATCCACTCACCTAATCCCTCAAGATACGATCTCTTCCATTCATCGCTTCATTAACCTTGTTCATCCATTTATTTGCTTAAGACCCAGCGATACGTTCTCCATCATTCATTGCTTCATTAACCTTGTTCATCCATTTATTCGCTTAAGACCCCACGATACGATCTCCACTGTTCATCGCTTAATTCACCTTGTTCATCCATTTATTTGCTTAAGACCCTGTGATAAGATCTCCACCATCCATCTTCTTCTCTTTGATCAATCCAACGATCCCTATGCGCTACTGCATCCCTATGTCCTCCTTTCACCAATTTCGATCTTTGACTCTTTTCCGCTTGAAAACTGATTTATCTTAGTTTATTTGCTTGCACCTTAGGATAGTTTGTTGCTCTTTACTTCTACAACTTAGATAGTAGCCTTAGGATTAGTGATTGTTTTAGCAATTCTGCTTAGCAAGGTTGTTTAATTGGTTAGTTAGGTTATGGTATGGTTTATCATTACATGCTATTTTCTTCAATATTCCAATAGAAGTAGCTCTCCCTTAGGATAGATTTGATCTTCTTCCATCAAAGAGTTAAGCTTCTTCTGACCCTATAGAAGTCTAGCTTGGAACCCCTAGGGTCTCTCGCTAGATGAACAGTGACAACAGGTAGTACCTTCACTTTCACTTGTGCATATAACATTGTCACCTCCAAATTTGTACGAACCCTGGGTTGATAAGTAAAGCTAGTATCCCTGGGAGTTGCAGCATTCTTGTTGCAATATCTAGGCTCATTAGACTATAAAAAATATCTAGAGGAGGAATCTCTTCTATATTTAGGATCACTACTGAGCTGGCAAAAGCATAAATAACCTCAACATCCTTCTTATCTATAATATAATATTTTACAGCAATTTTTTTGATTTGTTCTTTTGTTCGTCCTTCCCAGTACCCCCTTGAATATATATTTGTTGTGAAGAAGTAGAAACTATAGAAATTGGATTCTAAGTTGTACCCTTCGAATTTAAAGTCATGTTGAACTCATTCCATGCTTCATTCAATTCAGAATTAATAATAAATTCATCAGTCTAAGGAGTAGAAGAAACAACAACAACCTATGGCTAAGTCTTAGGAAGCAATTTTTTTCGTAGAAGTCTCAGTTGAGTTGTAGATACAGGTGGTTGTTTTGAAGACAACTGTAAAATTGTAAGGGAAGCTTAGCTATCCAAGAACTGCAATACTAAGCAAATTGGCTTTTCTTTTCAGGAGTTAATTATTTTTCCATTTTCAATAGAACTATAGAATAGGTAGAGGATTGTTCAAACAAATCATCCAATTTATTTGGTTCATGAACAAATTGCCTGAGATTTTTAGAAGTAATGTAATTCTTAACTACAGAAACAACATCATATTGCTTGTTGGGTACAATAGGTAGATTGAGACCCTGAATAGCTAAAATTTCATTCTCTACATGGCGATAGTTTGGTAAGGAAAATATACCAAATTTGGAATAAAAAGATGGCTGCATCCTTTTATTTGGATCTTTTAACGTCTTAGAAAAGCCATATCCCACTATTTGATATGCAATTTATTTGCTTAAAATCTTGTATGGGATGAACAAGGGTAAGACATGAGGATGGGTGAAACTGCCATAAACTCTTACATAAGTGAATAGTTCTTCTCTGAACCAACTCCCAACCCTCTGAAGATCATCTTCATCCTCCTAAGACATCTGAGGTGGCATGGATCCAAAAATGGCTTTATAAATTGGACATATGACTATATGACAGATTTGATAAAAATGCTCCTAGTATCTAGATTCCCAAAGGGTATCATGATAAATATGTATGGGCTTCGAATCTTGTAGAGTCCATTTCCATCCCATGGTAGGAAAATCCATTGAAAAACATAAGGCATCCATGACGTATGTAGACAGATAGAAAGAAGGAATTGTATTCTCAGAAATATTGTGACCCTTTCTAAAAGCTAGAATATGCGAAGCCAAATTATCAGACAATAAACTATCCTAATCAAACATATATCCCTCAGAGGCTCCATCAATAAGAGGTATCCAATCATCGGGAAATTTTGACACATTAGGTAGTGCATGCAACTGATACATCATAGTAGTGACTTGAGAAAATGGACCAGCGAGAGAATCAACTGAATACTTGCCACTTTCCTCCATTTTTTTTTTTTTCTGACAAGTGTCAATGCTCCTTTATGAAAGCTTATGCATATGCCTTGTTGTATTCATACAACAGATTGGGAAGGTGATACATGATCTACAAATCCTTGCTAGAAAAAGACCCAATAAGTGTGCCCTTGCTGGTGTGAATTTGCCTGTTGGAAATGTCCAAATTCTCCACAACGCAATGGACCATATCTGTATAAGGAAATATTTGTGCCATGAATGCAATCCTAAGCAAAATATAATTGGCAGCATCTGTAGGAGTAGCTTCTAAAACCGAGACACCGTCATTTGTTGTATTCATTCTCTGAGTAACCCTAGATTTTCCTCCTCAAAATCTTGATAAATCGCTTCCCAGGAAGAAAGACCAGTGTCTTTGGTGCATACTATACCAGAGAACAATCCAGCTCCTGGATTATTTTCATCTATGTCTTCTGCAAATGCACCAAAATATTGTAGCAGAGGAGCCTTCTTCTTAGCCTTGCCCCCCTTCTTCATTTCTTTGTATTTATGAGAATCAAAGTTTTCCTGTAAGAGACAAGTGCAAGAACTTACCAGAAATAGTAATTATCAATCAAATTAGCGTTGATTAAAATAACTTTACAATAAGAAATCCTTTTATCAAAAAAAAAGTAATAATATCAAAGTGAATTAAATGTAAATAATTTATGCTTTTGAGACGCATTCAAATCTCTTTAAATCTAATAAGTAATATCATGGGAAACCATGTGAAGGATGCCACATAGGATTTCGGGAATGAATATCATAGAGGAAATTAAAATTAACGTACGATATTTCGATTCTCTGAAATAAGAAGCTCCAAAATATGATAACTCTAATATTAATAAGTTATGAAATAAGCATTGCCGAAATATGAGGATTTTTTTCGAAGTGAGTGTTTTCAGAAGTGTAATTAAAAATGAGGCTCCGAAATGAGCAGTTCTGAAATGGAATATTTTAATCATAAAAGTGTCAGGAGTGGGGTACCCTAATCATGATCCCATAAGGGAGATGGGATAGGGGTCATTGTCACAAGATTTTCTGGTATATTTCCATTCACTAGACTGCAACACTAATCTACTCTTTCAGCTAATGAAAGTGTGGATAAGCAATAACTTAATCAACGCTCTAAGCTAAACAGAAATATAAATAAGCTTCAACAGTGAATCAACATTCTAAGCTAAGAATACAGAGAGGAAATTCTGCTACTAGGATTGAGCCCTAACCCAAGAACTTCAGCCCTCTGAGTCAACTCATTGTTGGATCAAAATAGAATTTCTCATTATCATAAAAATGTCAAATATGTCATAACAATAATAGTCAAATGTGTTTAAGCTTAATGGCCTCTTGGCGACAATAAAACTTTGAAATCTAATGAGTCCCTTATCTTGCTTATTTATACAAAATTGGAGCCACCAATAACTCCCTATAAAATAGGGATACTTAGCTCCGTAACTCGAGAATAACTTTTCCTTGACTGACACTAGCTTGGCTTCCAATGAACTCGGCTTGCTTGGCTCCCAATGACATCGAGCTGATGAGATAGAGTGGGAGAATATTCGAATGATCTGAGGAGTTAAGGAGGGAGACCACTTCCTATAATCTCTCTTACTTGTCTAATCCAAGTCCCTGCACTCAAGTCAACATAAAACTGCTCCAATTTCCTGCATTTAACACACATTAGGCCATACGACATAGTAACTCATTTTTACTCTTCTCACTAAGCAAAATATAATAAAATTTATAAATAAATGTGGGAAAATACAATTTAATAAGCTAGAGAATGGAATTGTGACCCATATAGTTTACATATTGATGAGCATCATCATCACCCCCTACTGAAACTGTTGCTCATCCTCTGAGCAACCTAGTCATCTATATCCAAATCCTTAATAGCCTTGGTGGCCTCCCTAACATCCAAAGTTTTTGTTGATGGTGTATCTTCCTAAGGATAGAACCCTAAATTTTTCTATGTCTCTTCCCATTGCTTTCTTTCCTCTTCTTCCTTCCTACCTTCCAACAAACCCAATAGAAAAGGTGGATTGAGCTTAAGTCTAATCCAATTGATCTTCAGTCTTTGCATGGTCTTTTTATACAGGGGTGTTCTCTCTAATGCATTCCTTAATCTCTCAGGAGAGTGATACTCCCTCATCATGAGACTGTGTGACAGGTTATTCCATCTCTTCTAGCATGCTTATTGGCTCTCAATCCCCAATAGTCTTAGAGTGTCCTTAAAATGGGAGATGGCCTATTCTTGGGTAGCCAGGTATCTTGGTGCAATTTGAGCATCATTGGAAATGATGTTGTGGTTATTGATTACAGCACTTGAATTTATTTGCTCTGCCCCGATGTAGAGGGGTTCTGCTTCTACTATTCTCTTCACCTCCTGAGCCCGAGCTTCCTTGTGACTCATCCATGATGCAAGTTCCATCAGATACAAGTCTCCCAACTTTGCATTGGGGTCCCAAACATTCAGATTTGTTAATGAAGGTTGTCCAAGTAGAATTTAGATACCCTTGCCTTGTCCTCAAGGGTACTCTTGTCACACCAATCAATGAATTTCATGTATTCTGGAATGGCATGTCCCCCTGTTGTGCTAATGTCTTAATTTGGAATTACATCCATTAGTCCTTGAGGTAAAGTGCATAGGATTTGAATGGCACTTTGCATTGAAGTGCCTCCGTGGAGACGCTTGCCATGGTGGCCAATTGGGTCTCCTTTTCTGTTAGGTCCCTATAATACTAGTGATTCCCCCATTACTATTGTCGTTGTATCCCTTATTATTATTGGTGTGCCCCTATTGTCCCCATGTTGTTATTATTATGCCCCATAGAATCCCTGTATTGTTATTTTTGTGCCTTTATATTATTATTGTTAGGTCAGCTTGGCTACATTGTGACCCTTTACACTCCTATATATAGAAAGGAGGTTTTGTCATTTGAATCAGCCAAGAATTGTTCATTTGTGTAATGTAAAGGAGGTTACCCCCTCGAAAAGGCTTATTTTTAGGGCGTTGATCTATCTTTTCTATCTTTTTGTGAGCTGGTTTCATAACATTTGGTATCAGACCTTTGGATTCTAGGGTTTCACTGCTCCAAACAGGTCATAGTGTAATTTTCACTATAACTTTATTTTTGTGATGTTTCAGAAGCTAAAAAACAAACCCATTTGAGAAGAAATTGCACTGAACCTTGGGTCTGAATTTCATATCTTGTCTCGCTATATTTTCAGAGATATTATATGAGGAAGTTAGGGCTTTTGCAAGCTCTAGAATTTCATCTAAAAAAGGTCATCGTTGAATTTGCGCTATAATGCTTTCACTACAAAGTTTCAGAAGCTAAAAAAAACCCATTTGAGAAGGAATTGGTTTGAACTATGGCTCCAAATTACAGATCCTATCTCGCTATATTTTCAGAGATATAATATGAGGAAGTTAGGGGTTTTGAAGACCCCCAAATTATATTTCAAACAAGTCACCTTGGGAAAATCGTCATAACTTTCTCTTTGAGCATTAGATTGAATTTTCGTAAGAAGTTACAGAAGGAGGACGGACTGTAGTTTTTTGGTACCATTTTCATATCATAAGGTTGAAACAGTGACCCGCAAAACATTGTACAAGTTCACTATACTGAACAAGTTTATACTCAGGTCATTGTGGGAGATTTGGCATAACTCTTCATTGGAGAATCCAATCTTGATCAAACTTGCAGAGTTAGAAATATTACTCAGAGGGTTACTACAGGAATAAATTTCAGACCTTAGAGATCTAAAATTACATAAATACATCGGATTCAATATCAAGCTCCTACAAAGTAAAAATAAATAAAAAAATAAAAGAATAAAAGTGTGTAGTTTTTTTTTTTTTTTTTTTTTTTTTTTTTTTTTTTGGCATAAGCTCGGTTTGAAAAATTAGTTTGAAGGAATTCAAAGGGCATAGTGAAGCATTATTATTGGTAATTGCTGCCCCGAAGAAAGAAAATGGAAACACCTAGTAAGCAACTTGAAAGCTCTAGCATGACTCATGAAGAAGAGGAAGAAATGCAACATGATATATCAAAATTACAAGACCAAGTGCAACAAATGTCACTCCCACAAAAAGTAACAGAATCTAAGATGGATGGTTTAAAGAAAGATGTAGAAGCTAAGATGGATGGTTTAAAGAAAGGCATGGAAGCTAATATGGATGGTTTTAAGAAAGGCATAGAAGTTATGATGAATGGCGTGGAAGCTAAGATGGACAATTCGAAGACATGCATCGAAGCTTTGAAGATAGATTTGAAGACAGATTTGACAAAGTTTCTACAAGAAATTCTTACTAATGGCGAAAGGATAGTAAAGGAAACTCATGATGAGAACAAAATAAATGTTAACCATGATTTCATAGACTCTAACGTTGGATCAAAGAACCACCATGTTCCAAAGATTGATATGAGGAAGTTTGATGGCAAGGATCCTAGAACATGGATACTACAGATGGAGCAATTTTTCGATCTCCATAATGTGCAAAACACACAAAAGGTACGCATTGCAACTTTATATTTGGAACCAAATCAGTTTGTATGGTATCGATGGCTTTGCTCTCGTAAAAAAATTATCACTTGGGCTATTTTTACGGATGAAATGATAGCACATTATGAGGATACAAAAAGTAACACTTTTTTTAGCGAATTGATAAATCTCAAACAAAAGGGTTCAATGATGGAGCACATTGAGGACCTCCAAAATTGAGTATAAGGGTAAAAGATATTCTAGAGGAGCATAGGATTGATGTGTTAATAGGGACTTTAAAAGATAACATCCAACATGAGGTTCGCCTTTGGGAACCAGATTCATTGGAGAAGGAATTCAGGTTGGTAAGAAAAATGGAAAGAAAAAGTATGGCAACAAGGAATCCTACCACTCACAATCATAAAGATGGAAGTGTTTCTGGCCCTAGCCATCCACAACCTACAAGGTTGACACCACAACAATTGGAAGAAAAGATAGAAAAAGGGCTTTGTTGCAGTTGTGATAGCAAATACACTAAAGGTCATAAGTGTGCCGAGAAGAAATTATTTTACATAGAATGTGAAGATGAGGAATAAAATGAACAAGAAACGTCAAAAGAAGAGGATATACACCAAGAACAAACCTTTGAAAAAGAAGCAATGAATCCGACCGTATATTGTAATGCATTGGCTGGAATTATCACTCCTCAAACTATCAAAATAGAAGGGCATATTAAGAAGAAAAAGGTAATAGTGTTGATTGATTCGGGAAGTACCCATAATTTTATTCATTGTAAGATAGCCAAGGAATTGAATTTCTTCCTATATCCAGCACCAGAGTATCAAGTGATGGTTGCAAGTGGAGGAACCATAAATTACTCATGAAAGTGCCATAATATCAAGCTATCCATGGGAGAATATGTATTGAATATCCCAATGCTTTCCATTCCAATGGGTGGCGTTGATGTTGTACAAGGAGTCTAATGACTACAATCCTTGGGTACAATAGCTTTTAATTTTCAAGATCTTTTCATGATATTCTCTTCAGAAGGAAAGGAAGTTGAATTAAGGGGTATCGCAGGGAAACCAGGAAAGATAATCAGCTCTAACAGAATGACAAATCTTCTAAAGAAAGTACAAGAGGCATAATTGCACAATTATGTTCACTAGAGGTTCCCACATCAAAATCATCCATTTCTCTAGATCTCCAAAAAGTCTTGGACAATCATTCCAAGGTATTTGAGACTCCCAAAGACCTACCACCTATTCGTGATCATGATCATGCTATTAATTTGATTCCAGGAAGTGTTCCTCCAAACATCAGGGCTTACAGATATCCCTATGTCCAAGAGAGTGAAATTGAACGTATGGTTGCAGAAATGCTAGAGGTTGGTATAATTCTACCTAGTCAAAGTTATTTCTCTTCTCCAGTAGTATTGGTTCACAAGAAGTATGGATCATGGCGCATGTGTCTAGATTATAGGGAGCTCAACAAGCTCACTATTAAAGATAAATTTCGCATTGCTATCATTAATGAATTATTGGATGAATTGCATGGATCAATTTACTTCACCAAGTTGGATCTTCATTCAGGATACCATCAAATCATAATGAATACTGAAGACATTCCAAAAACAACATTTAGAACTCATGAGGGTCATTATGAATTTTTGGTCATGCCTTTTGGCCTTACTAATGCACCTTCTACATTTCAAGGTTTGATGAATTCCATTTTCAAACCCTTCCTTAGAAAATTTGTGTTAGTATTTTTTTATGATATACTAATCTACAGCAAGGCTTGGAAGGATCATGTCCAACATGTTGACATGGTGCTCAAACCATTGTAGGAGAAACATTTATATGCAAAAATCTCCAAATGTTTCTTTGGAGTACAAGAGGTGGAATATATGGGTCATATTGTACCTCATGAAGGTATTAAGTGTAGACCCTAGCAAAATTAAAACCATTAAGGAATGGAAAATCCCCACATCCATAAAACATCTACGAGGATTTCTCTGGTTGACAGGGTATTATCACAAGTTTGTTAATCATTATGGGAGAATAGCAGCACCTCTAACAACATTTTTGAAGAGAGATGCATTTTCATGGACTCTAAAAGCAACGAAGGCCTTTAAACATCTTAAATAGGTAATGTGCCAAGCACCAGTATTAGCTACACCGGACTTCACAAAAACCTTTATTGTGGAATGTGATGCCTCAGCAAATGGAATTGGTGTTGTTTTAATGCAAGAATAAAGACCCATTGCTTTCGAAAGTCATCTAATCAAAGGAAAGTATTTACACATAGCTATTTATGAGAAGGAAATGCTAGCAATACTACATGCACTTAAGAAATGGCGACCCTACCTAATGGGAAGACACTTCAAGGTAAAAACGAATCATGATAGTCGTAAATACATTTTAGAACAAAGATTATCTTTTGAAGAGCAACAAAAATGGGTCACAAATATGTTGGGTTATGACTTTTAAATCGTCTACAAAAAAGTGAAGCAAAATGTTGTGGCAGATGCACTCTCAAGAAAGGATGAGGATGTGGAAGCATTTCTTTGCTCCATTTCTATTATCCAACCAAATTGGATAAACGAAGCAAGGGATGAATGGAAAAATGATGAGGAAGTGTGGGCACCCATTCAAAAGATACAACAAGATCCCAGTACATCTCATACATTTAGCTGGAAAAATTATTCGTTATGGTACAAGGATCGGTTATACATATGTAAGAATTCCCAACTCAAACAAAATATTCTTATGGAATTGCACACCTCTCCCTTAGGAGGGCACTCAGGATTTCTAAAAACCTATCACAGGGTTAAGAAGGATTTTTTTTGGGATGGCCTTAAATCAAATATTCAAAAGTTTGTGGCAGAATGTTTGGTTTTCCAACAAAATAAAGTTGAAACAATTAAGACCCCATGACTATTACAACCTTTATCCATTCCAAGCCAACATTGGGAGGAGGTTTCAATGGATTTTATCACAGGTTTACCCAAGTCCGAAGGAAAGAGTGTTATCATGGTGGTAGTTGACAGACTTACCAAGTATGCACACTTTTGTGCATTATCTCATCCATTTAAAGCGAGAACAGTTTCTACTGCATTTATGGAAACAATTCAAAAGCTACATGGAAACCAAAAGACTATTGTAAGTGACAGAGATCCTATTTTCACTAGAAATTTTTGGACAGAATTATTTTTTTGTCTTGGTACTCAGTTAGCTCATAGCTCATCTTATCATCCTCAATCTAATGGGTAATCTGAGATAGTAAACATATGTTTGGAAGGATATCTTCATTGCTTTGTATTTGATAAACAGACACAATGGGTCAAATGGTTGCCTCTGGCTGAATGGTGGTATAACATTTTCTTCCATACTGCAACAAAAATGACCCCATTTATGGCACTTTATGGATATCATCCACCATCCATCACATCATATTTAAGAGAAAATTCTAAGCTTCAAGCAATGGAAGATCACATCGAGCATCAATAACAAGTTCTCCAAATCTTAAAGGATAACCTCACCTTGGCGCAGAATAGAATGAAATAGCAAGCAAATCAACATCACAGTGAAAGAAGTTTTGATGTAGGTGATTGGGTATTTGTTAGGCTCCTATACTAATAGTGTAACCCCTTATTGTTATTAGTACAACCCCCTTATTATATTGATGTACCCATGTAGTGCCCATATTGTCACTATTGTGCCCCATAGAAGCCCACTATTGTTATTATTGTGCCCTTACATTATTATTGTTATGTCGGCTCTGATTACATTATGCCCCCTTAGACTCCTATATATAGAAAGGAGGTATTTTCATTTGTATCATCCAAGAATTGTTCATTTATGTAATGTAAAGGAGGTTGCCCCCTCGAAGAGGCTGAATTCTAAGGCGTGGATCTCTCTTTTCTATCTTTTAGTGAGCTGGTTTGATAACAGGTTCACTTTCTGATATTAGCTCGGAATCTTCAGATAATCCTATCTAGACTCCCGAGAGTTAGTCGACCCCTGACGGTCAACTTGGATTGGTTGTTTATCCTTCGAATCCTTTTTTGACCCTGTTGTGATATCACCGTAGCATTCATAGAGTCCATACGATCAGCCAGGTATTCCTTTGCAATTATTCCCTCAAACATATTCAGTCATTCATCATCGCTTGTTTCCACCCATGGAAGCCAAAGGAAAATTTCCAGTCTCCTCTCCAGGTCACTCAGAGGTTTCCACTCCACTATCGAAGAGGAAGAAGATCAGTTTCCTCTAGAAGGTTTCCCCTTCACAGGAAGCATTCCCATAAGTGTTTGTTGGAACTTACCTCCTAATTATGTGACTTTAGCAGAGTTGGTCTTAGGTACACCTAGTACCTCTTCATTTTATCATAATCCTGTTTGGGTGTCTGGCACAATGCCTACCACGGGTCCGGTCATTCCAAATTTGACCCCCCAACAGACGTTGATTTATGTAGTTACTTCAATCCCAGTGTAACCCACCGTTCTGAACCCTCTTGTCTCATTAGTCCAAGTCACCCGTCTGGTGCAACCAACGGTCTCAAGTCCTACCTCTGTTAGTCCTTCAATCCCTCCAGTAAGTGCACAAGTTGTGCCACCACCTGGGGGGTAGAATCTGAATGTCTCTATGGTGTCGGGCAAAACTAATGTGAGTAGCTCACATGCTCACATGGTTGGGGTGAACCAGCCTTCTTCTAGTGTTACTCAAAACCCTACTAGTCCTACTGGATCAAGCAATGTCAAGTACCAATAGGTCCAAAATATCGTTTGTCCATCTGGGTCAAGAAATTTCCAGTATTAGCAGCCTTATTGTTGGAAATAATACTGAGAGGGGGGTGAATCAATATTATCAAGTCAAATATTCCTTTTTCAAATCCAAATGATATATGCTATTTCAGTTAATTAAACCCGCAACTATGTAGAAGGAAACCCGCGTATACTATGCAAACTTATAATTTACTTTATCTTTCAGATGTTGATTGTTAATATGTGTATCAGAATCAAATAACCAATAACCAGAAACAGTAAAACAGAGCAGAAGACAATCACACACAAGAACACAAGATATAAGGTGGAAATCCAATGTGGGTGAAAACCACCTGCTGCAATTTGTCTCTATCTTCTCTTTAATTAGAAACTTCTTTTTACAATTGTATTGGTGCAGTCCTTTACCAGTACGCAGGATGCAACCTACAGAGAGCTACAACCCTCTCTCGTTTTCCAGCTTCTCTTGGAAGGGAGCTACAACCCCCTTAGCTCTTGCACTGGCCAAGGTACTAGTACGTAGGTGCTAGCCTATAGAAGGCTACAACCTTCTCTTTCTTCTAGGGACCACGTTTCATAAATTTTCAGACTGGATCCATGAACATCAATCAATCATAAAGAATTTTTGCATCAAACAATCTCCTTTTCACCAATTAGCACTGAATCAAGTAGACACTTCTCTGACAGCTGTATCCAAATCAGAGTAACAGTAACCACACACCAAATCTGAACCCAGAACAAAAGACACTATCATTCAAGCTTAAAGATTATGACCCATCAATAGAACTTATCCTTCTCCTTGCGCTCAAGTTCCTTCTTTATTTAGATCCAGATCTGCACCATAACCCAATCACAATATTCCAGATCTAGCACTTTATCAGATATTCAATAACAATTCAGATGATGCTTTGCCAAATGATCTCCTTCCTCTTTTATAGTCTTAGGCCTTTCACAATACCACGGTCCAAAACCATAATAACACAATACCATGAACCCAATACTTGGGATCAACACTTTTGGATGCAATACCACGGACCAAAACCATAGGATCAAAAACTGTCGGACCAATGCCATGAACCAACCATGAAAGTGCGTGAACTTTTCTCCACATGAAATAAACTTTTCTCTGCATAAAATTCTGTGAACTTTTCTCCACATGAAATAAACTTTTCTCTGCATAAAATTCTGTGAACTTTTCTCTATATGAAATAAACTTTTCTCTGCATAAAATTTCGTGAACTTTTCTCCACATGAAATAAACCTTTCTCTACATAAAATTCTGTGAACCTTGCTGCACTATAATTTATCATCTGAGATGAATGGGTTGCCATCAAGTACAACATATGTATCATAATGCCAACAATCTCCCCCTTTAGACTTGATGGAAACAACAACCAATCACTCTACCCCTTTAACATCAAGGGCAAAGGGCAAACCAAGATAATTTCTTTCCTAGAGAAACATTATGCTGCCCATACTCCCCCTGAGTACCTGCTGAAATCTTTGAATGAGCTCCCCCTTTGTATATGCCAAGGTTTACCACTCTATCCATGCTTCCTTTGAGTACATGGTGAAGTCTCTGCTCTGCTGAAGTGTGTTGTTCATGCTCCCCCTGACTATAAGCAAGCTCTGTAAAAAGATGTTTTACAAGAAGAACATGACTCTATCATAAATGACCTTCCTATCACCAAGGACTCATACATACATCCATTTCCCAACCAAGTGGGGATACATCAAAAGTTTACACATGATAAAAAAGAACATTACATCTTTATCCCAGGGATAGTGGGGAAACCAAGATAGGTCGTTACATGACCTTGACACCATAAAAGAGATACATGACATAGAGACGAAATATCTAGAGCCAGACTTATGAAAGTCATGAATAACTGATAGTAGCAGCATCTGACAATCAACAACAGTTGTGAACTAGAACCAAAAGCTTCTAAGATAATGCCAACAATGCATCATTAGAAGTTTATCTGCTCCCCCTGAACCTGTGCCAGATGGTCTCTGTCAGACCTATATCAGACTATCTTCAACCAGAGCTTGTCCCTTCTGATATCCAACAAGCCTCCATATACGCGACTTTCTCTGCAAAAACCGACGTATGTACGCGGATCCTCTTCAGGCAACACGCGTACACCCATTTTTCTCTGAAACTGATAAGATTTAACAACAGGATGATGCATCAACTACTCCCAGCTTCTGTCTGAGATATTCAAAAGTTTCCCTGGGCAGTGATTTGGTAAGAATATCAGCGACTTGTTCCTTAGAAGGAACATACTCCAATTTAACCTTTTGTTCCAACACTTGTTCCCGGAGAAAGTGATACTTGATCGGTATGTGCTTGGTCTTT
>APFE030652659.1:58611-92161 GCA_000404065.3 Pinus taeda
TTTCTCCACATGAAATAAAATTTTCTCTGCATAAAATTCCGTGAACTTTTCTCCACATGAAATAAACTTTTCTCTGCATAAAATTCAGTGAACTTTTCTCTACATGAAATAAAAATTTCTCTGCATAAAATTCTGTGAACTTTTCTCCACATGAAATAAACCTTTCTCTGCATAAAATTCCATGAACTTTTCTCCACATGAAATAAACTTTTATAAAATTTTCTCTGCATAAAATTCCGTGAACTTTTCTCCACGTGAAATAAACCTTTCTCTGCATAAAATTCCGTGAACTTTGTTGCACTATAATTTATCATCTAAGATGAGTGGGTTGCCATCAAGTAAAACATATGTATCATAATGCCAACACTTATGAGGCTCGGGTTCACTACCAAACTCCTTATGTTCCATATGGTTCCCAAGGAATGGTAAACCCACCTTATGTCATTCAACTTGGGTAGTACGTTCAGCCTGGTCTGACCACCGTTCCCAGTGGCTATGGCCAGATACAATTTGGAAATTGTCAAGGTTTCAATCCGGAAACTATCCAAGTACCCTTGTAGCAGCAAGGATAACCTTTGCAGCAACAAGGGAAACCTTTGTTGCAGTAAGGGCCATCCATGTAGTAGCAGGGTCCGATGATGCAACAACAAGGATCACTACAATAGTCGCACGGGCAACCCTCGCAGCAGTTGCAACAAACCATGCAACCACAAATGCAGTATGTTCAGAAAACCTCCCAACCTATGTCTTTGGAAGGCCAAACTCTGCAACTGCAAGGTTAGCCCTCACAGCAGCAAGGCCAACCTGGGCAGCAGCAACCCTTATATACATATCAACAGGGTCAACCTTTATAAGGACAAGGTCCAAGTCAAGTCCTGCAGTAGTAGGTCCAAATCCTCATGTCCAAGGGCAGCAAGTTCAAAATCCTCTTGCCCAAGAACAGTAGGTCCAAAATCCTTATGTCTAGGGCCAATAGGTTCAAAGCTCATATGCCAATGGTTAGCAGGTGCAAAACCCATATGTCCAGGGTCAATAGGCTCAACAACCTTTTAATCCATATGTTGCTCATCAACAACCTATGGCTGGACAATTTCAAGGCTTTCAAGGTCAAAATCCTCCCTACGGGCAAGGTAACCTACAGCGAGGCCAATATCAAATGCCCTATGGACAGAACCCTCCACTATGGGGACATAATCCTTACCAGTAGGGATGGGCTCCTCCAGTTGGACCCACTTATCGACCTCCAATACATTTCAATATTCAATTTCTATTCTTGGCTACACTAGAGTTTTCATATGTGTCTCGACTCATGAATGATCTAGTTCTTCATTCACCCTACTGGCCTCCGGTCCCATCCAAGATCCCAAGCGATTGTCCAAAGTTTGATGGGAAAGCTAAGGAAGATCCTCAAGCCCATGTAATGACATATCACCTCTGGTGCTCTTCGAATTCTTACGCTAATGATTCTATTCATCTCCATCTTTTCCAATGAACTCTCACAGGTGATGCAACCAAGTGGTACATCGAGCTTCCTTGAAGTACTCATTATGACTTTCACTTTTTATCCATGGATTTCCTCATGCATTTCCAATTTCTGGTTTTCTATGAAATAGACACCTATTTGCTTACATTGGTTAAGCAAAAATACTGTGACTCACATCTTCGATCACATCCATGAATGGAGACGTAGGCGTTGCCTAATCAAATTCAAGATTGTTGATCAGTTACTGACTGAATGGTTTACCAAATAATTCATTGCTCCAATTTCTCATAATATCGCTATGGGTGGGTGTGTCATGGAGGAGCAAGCCATTGCTTGTGCCCAGTACTTAGATCTCATTTACTCTCAATCTTACACTTTGTATGAGTTATTACCTGATGCTCTAAAGCCATCATCCAATCCAACAACATTGAAGTCACATGCTACACCTCTAGTTGATGGAGTAATTGGTTCAGTATCCTAGGCCCCTGCAAAATCTTCTTCCAAAGAGAAGTTAGCCTCAAACATTACTTCTAATAATCCCTCTCAGAATCCATATGGCCCTGGTAAAACCTCAAAGGTCCATGTTGTTCAGTCTACTGCAGTAGAAAAATTCTCAAAAGGTAAGAAGAAAGGCAAAGGCAAAGCTAAAGTTGATGGCCCAAAATAGGGTCCTCCTAAGTCTTTTGCTGGTGATGCTTCCCAATGAAGCCTAAGTATCTATGCCTCATTTGTGAGGAGAATCACTATACTAAGGATTTTCCTAGACAATGTGAAGTTAGTCGTTTGCTCAAAGGGACCCCAGCTGTCCTAAAAGATCCATTTCCATCCCAGTAAACCCAAATGGTAGACCAGCCTCAACCATCTAGTTCCTCAGGTTCGTAAGTGTTCATGATGGGTATGCCCATTAATGTGGCTACTAGATCAAAATATTTTTAAACTCCCTCATCACTAGGGAAAGAAAAAGAAGTTTCCCCTTCTTCTTCTGCCCTATCAAGTTCTGGTCCTCTTCATATAGAGTGACCTAACCCTGGTTCCGTCATTCGACCACCTTCTCGAGGTGTGCTGTGAAAGTCCTCGTACAATCCCAATGCTCACGCTACTCAGCACTATAATATTTTTGAGGATTTGGCTCAAGCGCGATCGGATATTTTTTCCCTTGAGGTACTTCAAAGTTATCTGCCTCAACGAAAATCATTGTTGTCGGCTATTGGGGGTATTGATCCTACTGATTCCAGTATTATATGTTTTGATCTAGAAAACCATGTTCCGCATCTTCCTCATCAAATTTCCTTTCTCATTCAAGTCATCATTAATGAGAAAACCATTCACAAAACCATCAGTAATGAAGGTGCTTCCACCTGCATCATGTCTATTTCTTGTTGGAAGGCAATTGGTTCTCCTACTTTGAACCAGTCCCCTAACACTTTGGAAACTTTTGACGAGCATGATTCGTGACCATTTGGTGTCTTACTCAACCTTGCCATTACTTTGGAGGGAAAGACATTGCACGTCGACGTAGAGATCATTGATGCTAATCTCAATTATAATCTTCTACCCAAATAGAGTTGGACCCATGCCATGCATGTTGTGGCCTCCTCCTTGTTCCGCGTCATTCATTTTCCCCATCAAGGGAAAGTATTCACAGTTGACCAATGTCCTTTTTTGCCTCTTCCTCCTCGAATGGCAATGTTCCATATTTCAAGCACACTGGTGCTCCTTATGAGAGTGTGGGGGCAAGACTCTTTAAAGGTCCTACTCTGATGGGTATCTTTCCACTCCCTCCTCCTCATGTTGCCTCTGTTAACATGATTTTGGTCAAGTCTGATCCTTGGGTCATTCCCTCCCCAGATCTTGTTGACACATGGGGCGAGGTAATGTCGTTAAGTCTCGCTAAATTAATTACATGGAAATTGTTTCGGCTTCACCTCTGGTATCTTCTGATTATCTTTTTTCAGATTTGTCTCTTGATGTGTATTGTCAATCCCTGTGGCTTGGTGCTTTGGAGTCTTCTGATCCCTTATTCGAGACTTTTCTTTCTGACAAGAGTATCATGGAAGTAATCTCTCAAGAAGAAGTACCTTGGAATGATACTCATCATCATTCCTCATTCTTTCCTAACCTGGTGGTCATGTCTATGTGTCTTGAGAAGTTATCTTCTCTGCTGCCTATTGACATGTGATTTTCTCTTGCCATTGTCAAGCTCTTTCAACTGAGAGCACCTTTATCCCTTCATGGATTCAGGATTTTATTCCCTCCCCGAGTTTTTCCCAATTGCCCATTATTTCAATGGGGTTGTCATCTAACTTGTAACCCTCCCTCGCCTAGGGGGAATGGGGGAAAGCCTTATATGAGTTCTACTCTATTATTTGGCCAAGTCGATTCTTACTCATCATGTTAGGAGTAAAACTCTGGTGTTCATATGTGTTGATTGATTACCCGAGTCCCAACACAGACTCTCTCAAAAAGCACTATGCTTAAGTCATCTTGCATGGTTACTTTTGTACAATAATTGTATCATTCATTTTTGTGCAGTGTGGTTTGGCGTGTTGTTTTGCAACTAGATTTCCTGCTTGTTATGTTTTTGCTTGCTTTGCAGAAGTTGATGTCTCCTCACATCAATTTCGCTGATGGTGCTTGCCAAAGTACTTGGAACCTATCATCCGTAGCATGGGCCATTTATGACCCCCATGGTGAGTTGATTGATCTTGAAGGAATCTTTCTAGGTCAAACAACTAATAACATCACTGAGTATAGTGCAGTTATCGAATTTTTGTCCGAAGCTATCACTCTTGGCATCCAGGATTTGGTTGTAAACATTGATTCACAACTTGTCGTTCTTCAACTCAATGGGCAATATTCTGTCAAAAACCCTCAGATATTGAGAATGTATCTATGTATTTGTCTATTGGAGAGAAATTTTGATTACATTACATAGCATCATATTCCTAAACATATGAATACATTGACAGACGCATTAGCTAATTATGTGCTAGACAGACATTTGGAAAACATGTAAAAATAAAAAAACAAATCATTTGTATCTTAGTAAGCAGGAAAATATATCATATATAGATATGTGTCAATAATTTTGTCATACATCAAAGCCTCAAAAAAATAATATGTGTTTCCAAAATACATCGGTGGCTTGTAGGCCTCAAAAATATGGAATGCTAAGACCTATGCACTAAAAAACATGATGCTCATGGTAGCATGTAACTACTCAAACTACGTGAGTCAGCGATCGGCGGATTTGATTTGACACCCCCAGCGTATGCCTCTGGTACTGGCGCGAGACATCACCCATTTTAGCATACTTTGGTATCCCATGGATCGAACCCTAGAGATTCCACACAATCTCCTCCTCGTTGTCGCTCCCCTCCTGATAAGGAGTGACATCAAATTGCCGAGCGACGCACCTGGAAATCGAGGACATCCTGGCAGGGCATTTTGGTCCAACATCTGCATTCATAAAATCGAAGTGTCATGAACACATAAATTTCAAAAACAATAAAAACATCAAAACCTAATTTTTTTTTTTTTTTTTACCTCCATCATCAAAATCCTCTCCTTTTGGGAGCAGCATATCCGGATCTCTGCGAAAGGCGGTACCAGTGTAAGGCCAATCCTCCATTACAATTATGTTAGGGTCCCACCCTAACCCCCTTATTTATGTAATAGGATCGAGTAAGAGTTATAGTTAAGTAAGGAGTCAATAAAGCCCATATTAATAATTGTAAATGGTTAACCCGCATTTAATGACGGGACCACAGTTAGTTGCAAATGGGCCACGGTATTAGATGGTATTAACAAGAACCATGGTATATCCCCATGGTATTGCATATATGAATCCTATATAAAGGATAGAGATTCCCTGCGAAGAGCATCGCGTCTTATTTTGTAATCGAGCTCAGCTCTATTGGAGGTTGCCCCCTCAAAGAGGCAAGTGAACTTTGCTTTCTGAATAATAAAATACTTGTTGTTATTGCTCTTGTTCTATGTTCTGGGTATATTTCTTCGCATATTCGGTATTCTGGTATCGTCTTGCAGGTTAAGAGCATAACAAGTGGTATCAAAGGGTTTTTAGGGCCGGTGGGATCTCCATTTTTTAGAAAAAAAAATTTGGCTAGAGACGTGTTCTAGCGTCTTTAAACCACGGGATCTGTCATTGAGTGCATAAACCTGCAAATTTGGGGAGGCATGCATGCAGGAAATACAAGAGGTGGTCACGCTTGTTGGACTCCCTTGTAACCCCTGTGGGTACCCTTTTGAGTAGTAGCGCATTAGACAGAACTGTGCACAAACTGTCTTCCCAGTACCTTCTGGGTATATCGGAAGCCCCCTAGCTCCCTTGAAACCTTGCCATAGATAAACCGTCGGTCATCTTGCTGATATAGTACACCGAGAACAACACTCAGAGAGATTAGTCGCTCATATGATAGGGTTGTCGGGTAGTACAGCTAAGGGTACGGTTGATCCTCCTTGGTTAGTGCCCTAAAAAATTGGGCAGAGTACTACTGTCAGACCCTTATGTATATTGCGATCTGTAGCACCTGACACTCCTGGAGACCCTAGTTTCCTTCTATATCGCGGGATCACGCATAATCTCTGCCATATCATAGCTCACAAGTGGGGTTTTGCAGCAGCACTAGTAATCAGTTCAGCCATTCAGATCTATCATATCAGCCATTCAAATCTCTCAGATCCCATAGATCCGCCATCTAGATCTGAGTAGTTGTGTGGGTTCCTATACTTGGGCGTGATTTTCACAGGACTTTTGGCAGCATTTACATTTCAGGGATTCGACAACTACAGTATTCCTAAGTAAGGAGTAAAACTCCGTTAAGAGTAAAAAAAAAGAGTCTGAGACCCCCTGGGGCACTTATTGGTGACTCAGCCCATAAGAATCAGGACAACGAGCTGAGGAAGGTGGTACCATTCAATTGTGAGTGGCAAAAAAAAATTCGGGCGGTCCCAAATTTCAAGTAAATCGGCTGGGTGTATGGTACAAACTAGAAATCAAGCTATGGAAAATGAAAGGATGGACAACCTTGAAGCATCCTTGAAAGACATCCAAGAGTAGCTGACGAAAATAACTACATCACTCTCTATGGGCAAGGCAGAATCCCGCGAGGAGGCATATATTGGCTATGGACACAGTGAGGGTGAGTCTAGGCACTCTTTTCACCTCTGGGGCACCCACCAACAATCCCGTCCACGACCACCCAAGCTGGACATGCATAAATTTGATGGCTCTCACCCGGCAACATGGATAGCACAAATGGAGCAATATTTCAATCTGAATTACATCCTGGATAATGTCACTCAACTTAGTGTGGGGATCATGTACTTGGAAAATGAAAGATGGCAATGGTGGAATTGGCATCAATGTTGCTATGGAAGGCCCTTGACTTGGGACACATTAAAAAAAGCTCTTATGGATCGCTTTGACCATGACTCTACTTTTCTGGTTCGTCTCACTAAGCTCCGACAGACGGGAACAGTGGATGAATATAATATAGCCTTTGAAGCCTTAGCTTTCCGCACTTTAGGTCTACAAGATGAGTTATACACGGAATGTTTTATTAGTGGTCTTAAAGAGGCCATACAAGCTCACGTCTGACTTCACCACCCTCCCTCATGGTTGGAGGCTTGCAGGATAGCTCGTGAAGTAGAATGTGTGTTAGCGGCCCAGTCCAATCGCCCAAATTTCACCGCCAAGGGTTGCCCCCCACAGGCTCACAACACTACCCAAACACTCAAGGTTCAAAAGGTTTCACTTGCAAAAATGGCGGAAAGAAGAAAGCAGGGATTATGTTACTACTGTGATGAAAAGTACTACCCCGGGCATAAATGCAAGGAGTCCAAATTTTTTCAAATTGATGCTACTGATCACATCTCATCAGATGAAGCCCCACCACTTGAGGAACCAGATGAGGAAGAAGAGGACAACCAGAAGGACAATGTACCTAAAGAACCAGTTATTTCGCTGCATACTTTGGTAGGGATTTCTTCGCCTCAAACTCTCAAAATCAGAGGTTTTATTAAGCATCACCTAGTAGTAGTCTTGATTGATAGTGGAAGTACACATAATTTTATCCATCAAAGAGTCGCGGAAGTAGTGCATTGTTTTGTACGAGAAGTTTCTCACTTCTAAGTCCAAATTGTTGATGGGGGAACAATGAAATGTGAAGGCCACTCTAAAAATGTCAAACTTCAAATGGGGGATTATCAGTCAAAGACCCACATGTTTGCCATACACATGGGAGGGTGCGACATTGTCCTAGGTGTTGAATGGCTTCGCACACTTGGCCCAATCAAAATGGATTTCCAGGAGTTATATATGAGCTTTAAGCAGAACAACCATGCACATACCCTCCACGGACTCTTGGTGGGAGCTCCATCTATCATCAGCTCACATCGGATGGAAAAATTGTTAAAAAAGGGCCATCATGGAGTTATAGCTCAATTTAATGCCATCCAGGCCTTCAAACCCAATTCTCTTCTGATTCATCCTGAGATGCAACAAATCTTAAATAACCATATGCCAGTCTTTGACAAGCCTTATGAGCTTCCACCCTCAAGAGGGGAACATGATCATAGCATCACTTTGGTCCCAGGGGCCCAACCACCAAATGTGCGCCCATATAGATATCCGTTCGCCCAAAAGAATGAAATAGAAAAAATAATCAAGGAACTTTTGGAAGTAGTTTATGGTCAACTCCCTCCTTCCCCTACTTCTTATATCAAGGGGTGCTCAGACATATAAGCATTGGATCAACTCCTATAGAACCACACAACCATGCTCACCTATCTTAGAGAGAATCTTCATTAAGCTCAAAACCGCATGAAGCAATAGGTAGATTAGCATCACTCAGAACACTAATTTCAAGAAGGGGATCAGGTATTTTTGAGGCTGCAACCATATAAGCAAACATCACTCAAAGACAAGGGTTGTCAGAAACTATCTCCAAAATTCTATAGACCGTATCAAGTACTTCAGCGCATTGGAGAAGTGGCCTACAAGATAGCTTTTCCACCCACGACAAAAATCCATCCAATTTTCCATTTATCATGCCTCAAGAAAGTGATTGGGAACAATTGCAAAATTTAAACCAGTCTACTTGAACTAGATGAAGAAAGATCAATCTGGCTCCAACATGAACAGGTCCTGGACACATGAGAATGGCACCTGTGTGGCCACTTGATCAAGGAAGTCCTCATCAAGTGGAAAAACACCTCTCTGGAAGATGCAACCTGGGAACCAGCCACTATTCTTCAGCATTTTCCGCAGCTTCATCCTTGAGGACAAGGCTATTCTTATGGGGGAGGGCATGTTAGGACCCCACCCTAACCCCCTTATTTATGTAACAGGATTGAGTCATAGTTATAATTAAGTAAAGAGTCAATAAAGCCCATATTAATAATTGGAAGTGGTTAACCCACATTTAATGACGGGACCACAGTTAGTTGCAAATGGGCCATGGTATTAGATAGATGGTATTAATAAGAACCATGGTATTGCATGTATGAATCCTATATAAAGGACAGGGACTGCCTGCGAGGAGCATCATGTCTTATTTTGTAATTAAGCTCAGCTCTATTGGAGGTTGCCCCCTCGAAGAGGCAAGTGAACTTTGCTTTCTAAATAATAAAATACTTGTTGTTACTGCTCTTGTTCTATGTTCCGGGTATATTTCTTTGCATATTTGGTATTCTGGTACCTTCTTGCAGGTTAAGAGCATAACAGATTAGATGTCGTCGTAGCCATGAGAAGAAGGCGAGCTTGTAGGACATATGTAGGGCCCCTGTAAACTTGGGCATCAACTTACTCCAACGGACCATCTATGGGTCTCGTGGCATCGACGGATCCACCTCGGTTAGCTGGTATTGGAACAAAGGAACCTGCTCCAAGAAAAAAGTCACTAGCACAGACCCAAAGGAAAATTGCTTCAGGTTTCCCGCCTTACCTTTTGATAGCTAGCACTTCATGTTGATTTTCATAGATTCTTCCCAGTTAAAAATAGTGGGTGCTAAGCACTCGATAACATACAAGAAATTTGAATTGTTAGTCTCATGTGGCACTTGGGACCCAGCCACTCTGTTGATGGTCAATAGTAACACTCTCAACACAAGCTTCTGAACAGTCGTGATCTCAATCTTCCCACTCTTAGATTTGAGAGCTTCTAGGAAATGTTTGGCAAGTAACATGGAAACACTTTCCCCAATCGGCCTCAACCCATATAGATTGACTGGTTCCCCTCTCCAAGACAGTCCTGTGATGAAATAAATATTTGAAGTCTCCAACTCCAACTCTTTGTCACCAATGATAAAAATTTCCTTATTTATGTCCTAGAGACTAATTAGGTACCATAGCAGCTCAGGTTGAGCCTACATCCCTATTGTGAGAAATAACTTGAGGAGTCCATAGTTCCTTAAAGCCTCCAAGAAATTTCGATCAGCTATAGCTTGGGTATCAATATCCTCATGCTCTTTTTCCTTCCAATCCACCATTTTTGGCGATTTTCTTCTTGAAAAACCATTCAATCAAGTCAATGATAATTTTTTGACAAAAAAATTTGGATTCAAACGGTCAAATTGAGTAAAAACATGGAATTTTTTTTCATGATGTCGTTGTGACTATTTTAAAAATAGTGGTGCTAACAGTGCAGTTGGCAGTTTTAGCCACCCCCGATCGATGTGATTCTATGCCTGATAATTGGGCTGACTGAGGGCAAATTTTTTTTCCAAAAGCTCCCCATGAAATCAAAAAAATGGATAAAACAGGAAAAAAACATATGAAAATGGAGCTTAAGGTCTTGGCTCTTACCTGCACCTAATGGCTCAGTGAATGACCTCCCGGATCTCCCACAATCTGCTCCAGAAAAATTAGAGCACAAAAGGGTAAAAAGCTCTTCACACAAAGTTAAAATGGTAAAAAGTAAAAAAATAATTACTTTTTCCCCTTTTTATTCATTTTCATGAAAATATTAGGGTTTTTAAAGTGTTTTTGACCTATTTTACCTCAGAACTGCACAATGCATTTACCTTTCTTGTGCAGTGACAGGTGACAGATTCTTGACGAGGATACACGAGTCACCTTTAAGCTCTTTTCTGACTCGTAAAAGATGAAAAGATCACCAAGTATTTTCCCTTTAACTCGTTAAAGCAAATAAATTGGGAGTTCTTCTTTTAACTCTTTCCCGACCTTTTAAACACGAAAATATTGTCAAGCTCTTGTCATTTTAACTCGTTAATGGATGTGAAATGCCGTTTACCCAGTATATGTTTACCCCTTTTTCAGGTTGGGATAAACTATTTACGAAAAAGGTTCTCCTTCACTGAAATGGTCAAGCGGTTCTCTCAAGTATCGTTTTCTACATTTTCGGGCTCGAGAGACACAATGTAAGAAAAGGGACCATGTGGAGTTTTCTTTTCCTGTCTTTTTCAAACTCTCTAAACATGAAAAAGATATTGAGTTACACCTTTGTTGGACTCGTTAAAACATTAACGACATCGGATTCATCACCATGACAAGCATGAGCTTCTCCTTCCTAGGGCTCATTAAACTTACTAGGTTGGATTTGTCCGAAGCATGAACTTACAGTGCAAGCACATGTTATCCCCTTCAAGCTTGCGCTAAAAAATAATTGGGGTACCTGCTAGAAATGGTGGTGGAAAATTTGGAAATTCAATCAATCGTGTCGGAAGCTCACTCTTGAACATGACACTATCTGTTTCGTGTTGGGTTGGGATATCCTCCTTTTCATCATTGACCTTCCTGGGTTGGGCTGCTCATTTTTTGCCTTCAATTTGATCTCTGCCATGTCATCATGACCACCAATCCTATGGATCCCAAAGCTGCCAAACTCTAGAATCGTGTCGCCGATATGTTCAAGAGTTAGTCCCTCTATAATTACACTTACTCTTGATCCTTTGTATCATCTGAAATCATTTGCATCCCTTTGTCTCATCTCGGTGATGTGGGATACATCATGGCATTCCTTCAACACAATTGCTTCTTGTCGACTTCAGCTCATTATCCAGGAAGCTGGCTGAGAGACTCCCTTCTAGTACCTTAGAGGTTGCATGCCCTAATGGCAAGTTCTTCGCACTTGACAACAAGTTCACATCATTGGCTTTCAATCAGGTGATTTCACGGGTGTTCGACATTAATTCCTTTATTTAAATTTTGTGAACTATGCTGCTAGTAACTTGAGAGCCATCATCATTATTGGTGGTTTCTCTCATGCTTTTTAACGGTTTACATCATTGACCAATAATCAAGCAACTTCCTAGCATGTTCGACTTCAACAGATTCATTCACACGTTAGGATTTATACATTGATTAGGTTGTTTGGAGTGCAAGACACTGGGCTAAGATTACATTAAGTCCAGGTTGTGAGGAAATTTGACATGATCATGTTGATATAAATGTCTCTTTTAGATGGATAGTTGCAACCATACCATGAGTTCTTATATGTGATCCTTTTCATTATTGGATGGTTGCGACCATACCTTGGTTTTGTTATGATCCTTTCTGCCAGATGGTTGTGCCCATGCCTTGGATCCATTTACATGATCATTCTCTAGATGGTTGTGTCCATACCATGATTCATGTATTATTATTACTTAGAGTTTTCAGTGATGTATCTGTATCTATGCTTATCTGCAAGTTCTCCAACAACAGACTCCAGTTCCCCACACACACTTGTAAAGCATTTCACTCCTCACTCTAGTTCGGCCTTCATGCTTTAGGGGGCATCTGTTACACAAGATTTTGTCACTATCCCTATACTCCCTGTACATGATCCTAGAGGACCTCTATAGTGTACCCGACATGCTTTCCTATCATGAAGAAACTCCCAATATGTCCCTCTTCATGAGAAAAACAATTCCCTTTTGCATCATTTCCCAAAAATATTATGTTTATCCCAGTTTACAAAATCGGCTCTAATGACCCATGTCCTAATCGCATCGATATGCATGGTTTACAGCTGTCCCTAGCGCTGATCAGATCAACTAAGCCCTTTCTCAGTCGTGTCGATCCTCTTTTGGAAAGTTTTTTAAATATGGAGTCGAAGCTTCCATCTCTGGAAGCTTCATAATAGAAGTATGGTAAATGGTTAGGCCGGATGGAGTCGAAGAGATTAGTTTGGGCTCCTTTCCCCTATTAGGATGGAACTAATCGAAGAGATAAGGCCTCCTCCCATGAGAAGAGGAACCATGTCCCCTCCATCCCAGCTATATAAACCTCTCTTTTTCCCAAGCACAAGTTAGCTTTTAGTCATAATTAAGCTATGGCTGAGGTTTTGATTTTGGAGTAGTCAGCAAGCTACCCATATTTTGTAGCTTTCTAGTTTGTGTTTAAGGGAGAATTGTGAGTTTGGTTTGGTGTGAAGACTAAAGGGAAGAGCCTTCAGACTAATATTGTTGAGGCTATCCATGAGATGCTAGCAGAAGTGTGGGAACCAGGATATGTCGGAGGAGAATAACAACATCAAGACATCGGTTGTAATCTCTTCTTGAACTAATATAGATGAAACTATTGATTGATTTCCTACATGAAATGTCATCTCACATATTTATGGCTTAATGTTTCTTGACATGTTAAGTAGGCTCAATACAATATTGTATGTTATTATGTTTGTTGTTGTTTGCTTGTTTCAGGTATGTGAAGGAAGGAAATGAAAGACAACTAGAGCGATGAAATAGGATAATCACCAAGCAGAATAGCGTTCTAAGAGGTAGGCCCTCTTAATTGATTCTAGCCTAAGGAAATCTTCCATAGATTGTTTGTTTGTGACTATACCTGCTCTCTCGGGCTAGAGGAATTGTTTGTGTCCACACTTAGAATTTACCTGCATCACAATGCGTAGTGGAGAATGCAGCAGAGCATGAAGTGGACTACACTGTGAATCAATTGGAATATATCGCATGACATAAGGGCATCGGAGTGGGTCAGAGCCCCTCCTTTTTATAAAAGCATGTGATAATGTAGAGGATCAATGGTTATAGCTGCTTGTTTTAGGAAGTCCATGGTAATTTAACGATGTATCCTTGATGTAATAGTATATATAGGGTAAACTAATAATAATAAGAATCATATTCATTGTCCAAATCAATGTGTGTGGTCGAATTAGTGTGATTTGTAGTTTGTGGCGAAGGAAAGGCTTTGCAGCTAAGTGCGCAGAGGCCTGAGTCTGTAGCTGAGTGCACAAATGACTTGCAGCTGAGTGTAGTCAAGAACTGTTTCTTGTATAGGAATTATTATTATAAGAAACACTTCTTGTGGATGTAGTACCACATTGGGATGAACCACAATAAAAATTATATCTTCATGTGTATATTTGTTTATTATCTATTGTAGCATAGTACTTTATTATAGTTGCATTTTATTATAGTGCAGTGATGATTTATGGATTTATGTTAATTTGATTAAACGAATGCGATGAAGTAATTTATGAACGTTAAGAATAAAAGTTAATATAAAACACCACATAACAACATCCCTCAAGGCTACAGAACCTTGATTTTGTATCCTCCCATAGTCACTTCGGGTGAGGCTATGATTTGCTTGTAGGTCGATACCAAAAGGGCCAGTGATTAAGGGTTTTCCTAGTGCACAATATAGACAAAACCTTGGTCAGCCCAATCATAACCAACAAATGGTTTCATTACTAGGACTGTGATCTGTTTGAGGGATGTATTTATGTGGCGTATGTCAAAGAAGGAAATTCAAGATTGGCTATACTCGAAGGAGCGAGAATTTGCAGATCAAGAGAACAAAAACCCTTGTTTGAAGTCCAAAGCTTACTTACAGAGATATATTTTCACAGATCAATACAAAATTTTTCTTCGCATCATTTCTTCTTGAAATTTACAAGTAGATATCAAGGTTAATTGAAAGAAAGACTTGTTTTAAAGGTGGAGAACCTACCACATGGACTCCTAAATTGATATAGTGACTCAAGAGCACTGACAACAGGATTTCAAGGGTTGTCGATTTTTGAATTAACAATATCTTGGGAGGATTCATTATTGAGTTTGTAGTAGACCAGACTGTGTCCTAGAACAAAGGAAAACGATGATTCTTCAAAGGAACACAAGCTAAGTATTTGAAATCTTTGAAAATTTGGATTAATATGCTTCTATCCGAGAAAGGAGTTTTATGGATGCAACCATATTTTTAGTTTACTTATGTTTGGAAGAAGAGAGAGTAAATTTGAGTCAGACATCGTAGCAATGCGAAGTGGAAAAATATATATAATAGATACTAGAAAAATGGCTCGTGTACAAGACCCAAAGACCTTTGTAGAAACTCAATATAGTCCTTTGTTGACTGAATATGAAAGTGAAAGAGAAGATAACCACCCTAATAAACCCCAAGTAACTCTGTAGTATTTACCTTCCAAGCTTAAGAGTTCACAGAAAACATAATCTAGTAATAACCAAGGTGTTTTTGGCTCTCCCCATCCCCCTTCTCCCCCTACTCCCCTTACACCCCACCCCCCTACCCTTACTCATCCCCCTCCTCATCCAAGAAGAAATATGGCCGATGATATTAAGCTGCGTGTTTCCAAAGGAACTGGATTGTAGGATCCAGAACTTTTTTGGTTTTTATGTAAAGTTGTATGGACCGCGAAGAAGATCAACAATGAAAATATAAAGAAAGAACAAATCATTACGACACTCTGAGATAAATCATTGGCATGGTATATGAACTATTCAAATAATTAGATTAGAACATTTGCATATATTAAAGCAATGTTGATAAGAGAATTTAAGAAGCCAAAGTCCGAGTCACAGTGCATCGCTGAGTTGAAAGAAATTAAACAAAAACCTACTATATCTATTTGGGAATTTGATCAGAGATTTAAGGAATTGTTGGATCAAGGGATCTTTGAAATATCTCCACAACAAAATCAAAAAAGGTTTATAGTTCCATTGTTACCACATATCAGACTACCATTGATGCAACAAAAGATAACAAGCCAAGTCAAAGCTCTGCAAATTGCGATGAAGTTGGAAGCTTCACCTATAGGAGATATTAATGCAGGCATGCAACATATTTAGAGTCAGTTGATGAACCTAACCCTACAGATACAAGATATCAGGAAAAGCAACAAAGTCAGAGAAGAAGTATGGTGTAGGAAATGCAAATCAGAGGGAAATTCTAAAGAACAATGTCCTATCTTTAGGGACTACATGGCTAGTGGGGCACCGAATCCCTTAAATGCAGGATCGAGCCTATGGTGCGAGATATGTAAGACTAGAGGCCAACATTACAGAAATATGTGCAGACTCCAAGGAATCTATACTGCAAATTTTGTAAATCAGTAGGACATCATTATTGAATAATCTAAGGCAAGATGACATTAATGATTCTTCTAACTATGATAATTATTGTGTTGTATTTTTACTTATTAGGATTATAATATTATTATTATTATTATTATTATAGTGTGTTCTTCAATCTTCAAAAAATTACTAAAACAAGAAGATCAACAATATAAAAGTACACAAGATGTAGGCTCCAAGCTAGGGAAAACCCTCTCCTCCTGAGAGGAAAACCCTTAAATCTCTTCTTATAGACTCTTTATTGATGAATACCAAGACCCTTGACCAACATTGAAGCCCTTCAAAGACCAAGATTAGCTTCTTAAGAATTTGTTTACTTCACCTCTTTCCAAACCTAGCAAAATATCTTCCAACAACACTACTTCAACGTCCAGCCACAACTTTTCATCCCTAACTCTAGATCTGAAACTTTGGCCCCCCTGGCAACAAAAACTACTTTGCATGTGTGGACTATAACTACCTCTTCTTTGCCTCCAGCTACCTCGCTTGACCTAATTTATCTTCTGAATCTAGAAGGGGACATTGTTGGCTGTTGGGCAGCAGAGCCCCAATAGTGAGTTTTTGGGGCTTAAAGCCAAGTTTTGGTCCATGAAATGTAAAGACCGCACAAAATGCGGGTGAAGAGCAGAAGAGTCTAGGGTAGTCCACCTTAAAATATTGTACATTTAATATAGAGTGTGTCGGCCTACCCATGGTCCGTGAACCATGGGATTGTATAAATAGAGTGAGTATCTAAATGTGGAAGTGAACATTGGAAAGTTTTATGAGGTTCTTAGATGATGAAACAACTTTGAGTCTGTAAGTCCCAAGTCTTGGGTTATAGTAAAGGGTAGAGGCTCTGCAGCTGAGTGCACAGAGGCCTAGTAGAGTCTGCAGCTGAGTGCGCGGACCCCTGCATCTGTGTGCACAGGTAGGAGTCGAGTCTGTATTGGATAAATCTTTGAAGAGATTAATAATAAACATCAGTTGATTGTTATATGGTGCATTTGATTCATAGATCTACAATTGACTATTATGTGTTAATGATACTAGTTTCTTTATCTGCATGAAATTATATGTATGGCTATGATTAAAGATAATCTTAGTAATTAACAAACAAACCCTATTTAAAGAGGAACATGGTAATTAACCTAGATCGCACTACGATTAAGGCTATGCGGTTCCAAAAAACACCAGAAACTGTGGGGTATGCTTACTCCAGTGAGCGCGAAGGTTAGATCAGGTACTGATCTCTCACATCAAGACATCCCTAGTGAGCGGAAACCTGGTTCCAGCTCCTTGCCATACTATCTCAAGTGAGACCTTAGTTCGTGCTCCATGGACTGTTACCGAAAGGGCTGGTAGTACTCAAATTTGCTGGCTAAACGCACTGCTAAACCTAGGTCAAGCCCCTAGTAGCCAACGAATCCCAATACAACCGGCCCTTTTGGCAACAGTCCGTGGAGGGCGAACTGAGGTCTCACCCGAGGTAGTACGGGAGGGTGTTGGAACCAGGTTTCCACACCTTAGGTGTCACGCCCCCGAGCCTATGGTGGTCTTCCAACCGTGCCGACGAGGTGCGACACCACCCCACTCTTTCTTTTTAACAATACTTAAGTGTGCGGACTATGCCTAATTCACAACCGATACTTAGTTTGTTTTTCGCAACCAAGTAAAAAGCATTAAACCTTTATATCAATGATCACCCATACTTAATCATTATCCACAGCAATATAAACAGCAATTGCACGATATAAAGGGGAGGGGCAACTCCCGAACAGTCTACCCAACAATATATATTATATCAGATTTTCAATAGTACAATGAGCTAGTGTGCTTGCAAAATCAAGCCAACACTTAGCCAATTTTATACATACAAGGCAACCTGCCTTACAATAGAGAATTTGCACCTTTATACATGAGCGGGTGCCACACACGGCCACCAAGACGCCCGTAAATCCCTGCACAATTCTGCACGTTCCAACCGTTCACAACCTTTTATACCTCAGCCACAAATAAGAGATAACTTCTGCGCATTTCCACCTAGTGCGCATGAGCTATGCGCTCAAAACTGTGCCCCCTCTTCTTGTGCGTAGAGCTAAAGAAGTGATGGTTGATCAAATGATTTGAATCCTCCAACGCTATGCGTATATATACGAAGGCTAACGTGTGGGAGGGGTGGGCGAAGCCCCTCGGCCGACGCCCCAATCCTCCACACGAAGCCCTTACGTATCGCCCATCATACCGTCCGCTCTCCATGTGTAACGTGTCCCCAAACTTGGCGTATAAACCTGCCAATTGGTTGTTGTCCATAGCATATACTTTTGCCTTCGTCGCCTTGCCACATATCTGTCATTCATCGTTTGCTACCCGTGCACGCCCGCCCGTGCTCATCCTCGTGTGCCTCCGCCTACACGCGCTCGCCCGGTCGTTCAACCTTCGTGTGCTCCGCCCGGTCGTTCAACCTTCGTGCGCTCCACCCAGTCGTTCAACCTTCGTGCGCCTCCCACCCAGTCATTCCCACTTTTGTGCGCGCCCACCCGATTGTCCAACCTTCATGCGCGCCCGCCCGGCGTTCCGCCTGCGCGTGCCCGTCGCATTTACCTCCGCCCGACGGCCCGCCCAAGTCGTTCGGTGCGTGCCCGGGGCGCCTCACCGTGTTGTGCGCCCGTCGCACCGTCGCCAAAACTTCCAAGGCGTTACATTAGGGATGTCTTGATGCAAGAGATCGGTACCTAATCTAGCCTTTGCGCTCATTGGAGTAAGCGTACCCCATAGTTTCTCGTGTTTTGTGGAATCATGTAGCCCTAATCGTAGTGCGATATAGGTTAATTACCCTGTTCTTCCTTAATTAGGGTTTTTTCGTTAATTACTAAGATGATATTTAATCATAGCCATACATATAAGTGCATGCAAATAAAGAAACCAGTATCATTAACAGATAACAGTCAATTGCAGATCTATGAATCAAATGCACCATATAACAATCAACTTATCTTTATTATTAATCTCTTCAAAACTTGATCCAATACAGACTCGACTCCTACCTGCGCACACATATGTAGGGGTATGCACATTCAGCTACAGACTCTACTAGGCCTATGCGCACTCAGCTGCAGAGCCTCTACCATTTACTATAATCCAAGACTCGAACTTACAGACTCAGAGTTGTTTCATCATCTAAGAACTTCATAAAACTTTCCAAAGCTAACTTCTACCCTTAGAGCCTCACTCTATTTATACAATCCCATGGCCTGCGGACCATGGGTAGGCCGAGACACTAGTTGAAGGGAATGACCCCACCGCCATAATAGGAAAGAGCAGTGACTCGGCTCTCGCAGACACAATGAAATCCAAATATAAGCTGGAGAAGAAGAAGAGAGGGTATGCAATAGAAAGTATCAAGGACTAGGGGGTGCACGTAGCTACCCAGCTGCTGGCTGGTAATTTGATGAGGAAATATCGCACAGACGAAATACCAGCAACTGTAATTGCGTTGATAGAGTAGTGCATAGAGGGGGTCTAGTTCAACTAGGCACAGTTCCTCTGCGATGAATTTTTGACAAACTGTAGAGAATCCCAAGAGCAAGGTAAGACCTTCCACTATGCATGGTTTCTCTTATCCATCCTGTTGGTTGCAGGAGAGCTGCTAGAGCACAACCAATTTCTCGTGGTCAAGGGTGACCTACCCAAAGCCGTAAGGTACGCCTCGCTATGGGCGACAAAATATGTGATGAGGATTCACAAAATAAAGGTGTTTTGGGTGTTTGTAGAGGTGAGTATACACACATGGATCGATCGCAAGCTGCACTTGTCCCCGACAATGCATAACAGTGTACAAAGCGCGGTGGAATTCTAGGCAGATATGCATAACCTGTATATCTATGCCCGTAAGGATCTTGCGCGCACATGGGTAAAGCTCTCATTCATCGCAATGGATGATTCAATATTTGTGGTAATGGAATCATGGCCTCCAGATTGGCGCGCCCCAAACATGGCCGCAATAGAGAAGATTTCCGAGTAGTAGTGGAAGAAGGACACCAAGTTGCACCTTGCGCGGTTGGCTGAAAAAAAGGCGCCAGTAATAGGAAAAGGCCGCATAGCTGAAGGTGGCTGAGTCAGCAACGGCAGCATAGACGGAAGAGACCACAACTACACCAAGCAGGGAGCTC
Organism: Pinus taeda; assembly: GCA_000404065.3. Taxonomy (NCBI): domain Eukaryota; kingdom Viridiplantae; phylum Streptophyta; class Pinopsida; order Pinales; family Pinaceae; genus Pinus; species Pinus taeda. Next base: position 78,604 of record APFE030652659.1, read on the forward strand.
AACAAGGGCCAGGAAATGTCCATAGAGCCAAACATACAAGGGGAGGATCAACCAGAGGTACACACAGACCCTACCCCGACTCAACTCAAGAGTTCACGCACCCAGGAGAAAGCAACACCGCAGAAAAGGATAAAGGTATTAGAGCCTACAAATGCCTTGGTGGAATTATTAATGGAGCAGACAAATGTGTTGGGGGCACTTAGAGAGTAGCACCAGGCATTACAAGTGTGACCCACGGTAATGATTCCACCACATGATGCGACAGGGCCATTTGACAATAATTAGCTGGTGTACGCCCACATGGTCCACATAGTTGGGTTACCAGAAGGTGCAGTTCTAGCATCAATCGAGGGCGATGAGGCCACAATGAAGGGCTGGGGGTTGAATTTGGCCACCATTCCTAGGGAGACCCTATACCAGCTATAGGATGGGGTAACTGCTGAGATCTGTGCCAGTGAAGGTCGCGCCCTCCAGGTCTTAATGGAGCAAAAGGGCAATCTTGAGCAGATCAGTCTACAACGCAACGACCTGGTTGTACACACCCAAGGTCTAGAACATGTCGTGAAGGAGGCCTATAACAGCGTACCATAACTGGTTTTGCCAGTGGAACTCCCAGCAGTTGAAAAGATTCACCACATGGCGGCAGGATTCCGTAGGGCCCAATAAGAGGCCGCGAAAGTTCAATTCGAGTTGAACTTGAAGATCGTTGAGCTACAGCTAAAGGTGCATCCCTCTACACCTCTGGAAGTCAGAGAGCAGCGCCACTGCGCCCTTCAATCGAGGTTGGAAGTGAAAGAGCATGCAGTATAGGACTGCACAGGATTGTTGGATCAGTCCCTCCTCACGCTCACTTGAATCAGTACAAGAAGATCCAACCATACAGCAGCTGGAGGCAAAAACATGGCAGCTACAACAGGCATACGACAATATAAGAGGGACCACACAAACGGTTGCCCTTACTTAGCGCCTTGCCAGAATGAAGGAGGCCCAGGCTCTCAAGTAACAGATGGATTTTGCGCGCCAGAAAGAAGCAATGCTTAAAGCATACATTCAACCTTGGCTTGAGGAAGCCTTCCTGGTCACTGCCACCATCGAGAAAACGTTGGCACAGATGCAGAATGCATCTGTGCTAAGGAAAGATGGTGCCCCTACTGATGATGCATCAGACAGTCACGCCAAACTAATACAATGGACAATGGAAGAATATGTTGCCGATGTAAGAGAAGAACACAAGTTGCTATATGGACTCCACGCAAAGATCAACGCACCAGCCGAGTGACTTGGGATGAGTCATGTTGATTGTGTTCGGGGCCTGTTGGGTAGCAGAACCCCCATAGTGAGTTTTTGGGGCTTAAAGCCTAGTTTTGGTCCATGAAATATAAAGACTCGACAAAATGCGGGCACAGAGCGGAAGAATCTAGGGCAGTCTGCCCTAAAATATTCTACATTTAATATAGAGTGCGTCGACCTACCCATGGTCCATGCACCATGGTATTGTATAAATAAAGCGAGGCTCTAAGGGTAGAAGTCAACTTTGGAAAGTTTTATGAAGTTGTTAGATGATGAAACAACTCTGAGTCTGGAAGTCCGAGTCCTGGGTTATAGTAAAGGGTAGAGGCTCTATAGCTGAGTACATAGAGGCCTAGTAGAGTCCGCAGCTGAGTGTGTAAATCCCTGTAGCTGTGTGCACAGGTAGGAGTCGAGTCTGTATTGGATCAAGCTTTGAAGAGATAATAATAAAGATTAGTTGATTATTATATGGTGCATTTGATTCATAGATCTGCAATTAACTATTATGTGTTAATGATATTGGTTTCTTTATTTGTGTGCACTTATATGTATGGCTATGATTAAAGATCATCTTAGTAATTAATGAACAAACCCTAATTAAGGAAGAATGGGGTAATTAACCTAGATCACACAAGGATTAAGGCTGCGCAGTTCCATAGAACACCAGAAACTGTGAGGTACGCTTACTCTAGTGAGTGCGAAGGCTGGATGGGGTACCGATCTCTCGCATCAAGACATCCCTAGGGTGCGGAAACCTAGTTCCAGTACCCTCCCATACTACCACAGGTGAGACCTCAATTCGTGCTCCATGGACTGTTGCCAAAAGGGCCAGTAGTATTGGATTTGCTGGCTAAACTCACTGTTGAACCTGGGTTAGGCCCCTAGTAGCCAACATTGGCCCTTCCTTCAACTCTTTTTCACCAGATCAAACCTCCACAATGAAACCCTAGCTTGGCAGTAGAAACCCTAGCGAAAAGTTGCAAATTTTCATCCCTCCTCTTCGCACATGTGGAGAAAGAGAGAGAGAGAGAGAGAGAGGAACCCAAAACACATCTTCTCCTTCTTCTGCCTTCTTCACTTTCCCTTTTCTGCTTCTTCCTTCACATGATAGAGAGAGGAATGAATGTGTCCAAATGAGGTTGAACTGTCTTCTATATATAGGTCTTCCAGGGATATGAATTCCAACTTCTAGTCCAACTTGACAAGTTGGCAGGCTAACTTGGTCTTGGAAGGCTCAGTAAAACACAAAAATAATTCTTTTTACAATTTACAAGATGCTTGATGGGGTCTTCATATTATGTCAATCTCCCTATTTGACTTCTAGACCTAGGACAATCCTAGAAGCACTTTTAATTAGTGCTTGACCTATAAAACAAATTTCTTTGGCAAGAAACCCAAGCTCAATAATATAATAATAATTTTTCTTTCTTTTACAAAATACAAGAATCAAAAGTACATTTCATATTTATGAAGACCGAACCTAGTTACACTTTCTTCAACACTCCCTCTTAACTAGGAAGGTATTCATAAATGGTACATGGCTATTCTTAATACTAAAGAGATCTCATAGGAAGAGTCAGACTAGTAATTCATCTGTATAACATCATTATAACCAACATTATCACATAGCAAGGCCTTGACTAACAACTCTATCTCTCCATAGATCATAGCACAATGTTGGCAAGACCAATAATTATAGACACCTTCATCATTGTCTCTCAAGGTACATATCCACCTGGGTGTCCACCAAGTATGACCTTCTAGGACTATTATTATCTTGGGTCTCCAACCCTCAAAGAATATCAGCTCTCTTGCCTACTCTTATCTTGGATGTCCTACCACATCCTAAAAGAGTATTGGATGCCATATGATTACTCAATTCTCCATTACTTCTTCCAAAATGAAGACAATAATGATGTGTCTATCTCTCCATATCAACTAGGGAAGATATGTCAACCAATGCAAGCTTGTTACTAAAATACACAAGCTTCTTATTGGGAAGATATTTTGTCAAAATATAAGCAGTTTGATCATCGGTGGGGATATACTCCATCTTTAGTACACCATGTTGTACCAACCTTTGAATGTAGTGGTACCTATTGTTTATGTGCTTCATCTTTCCATGAAATATCAATTCCTATGATAGTATAATACATCTGGGATTATTAAAATATATTATGGTAGGATCCAATGGTCCTGTAAATAGACTAGATAACATCTTCCTTAACCAGACCGCTTCCCTTCTCACTTCACGGGCTACAATGTACTCAGCCTCAACACTACTCAAAGCCATTGTCTCTCGCTTTTTGATCATCCAAGAGACCATGCAGGAGCCCAAACTAAAACATCCTCATGTAGTTCTTCTTCCATCTTTCTCGTTGCCTCCCAGTCAGAATCAGTAAATCCTTCAAGATGAACATATTTTCCTTTTTCATACTTCAAGCAGTAATGGATGGTTCCTTGCAGATATCTCACTATATGATTGGTAATTATCCACTGATCATGTCTCGGCTCCATTTGAAATTGACTGAGAACATTTACTGCAAAACATATGTCTCGCTGAGTATTCACCAGATACATCACATATCCAATCAATTGTCTGTACTTAGTAGGATCCACTAGATTGGATTCAAAATTCCTGAACCTTTTGAAGTTTGTAATCATTGAAGTTGTCATGGGTTTTCATTCCATCATATCAAACCTTTTCAATAGCTCGATCACATACTTTCCTTGTCCCATGAAGATTTGATTCGGTTCCTTCCATAGTTCCAGTGCAAGATAATAATGCATAAGTCCTAGATCCTTCATGTCAAATTCAGCTACCAACATTTTCTTACACTCTTGAATTATTTCTTCATTACCAGTTAATAGAAGTTAATCTACATATAGAAGAATGATAATAGGTTCATCATTCTACTTTGATGTAGAGATTGGGATCTGTTGTGCTTTTCCTGAAACCGAACCTTTGCAAGTATGCATCCATTCTAGTATACCATGCCCTAGGAGCTTGCTTGAGGCCATAAAGTGCCTTCTTCAATTTGCAAACATGAGTTTCTCTCTCCTTTACTTCAAATCCAAATGGTTGCTCTATGTAGACTTCTTCATTTATGGTACCATTCAATAATGTTTCTTTGACATCCATTTGATGTACCTTCCATCCCATTGATGTTGCTAGAGATATCAGAGATCAGATTGTGGTATACCCTATTGTGGGAGAAAAGGTTTACTCATAGTCAATGCATTCATCATGAGAGAAGCCTCGAGCCATGAATATAGCCTTGAATTTATCTATGCTTCTATCTACAACATCCTTGATCTTATACAACCACTTAGAGGTTACCACTAATTTGTTTTTCAATCTTGGGACAATTTCCTAGACTCCATTTTTCATAATAGATTGGTATTTCTCATTCATTGCATTATTCCATTCTTGGTGTTTCATTACTTCTTTGAAAGTGGAAGGTTCATCTTCAATGAGCTTCGACATGTATGCTGCATATCTTGAGTGTCTTTTTGGTTTCTTTCTCTCCATGAATCTTCCTCTTGCGGTGTGACCTTTTGCATCTTGAAGTGTAAAAGTTAAATAGTTAGGTCTCTTTCTTCTTTCAAGGAGAGAGATTGGTTCACTGGTACCTTCTTCTTCATGATGAGAGACTTCTTCCTTATTAACTTCTTCCTTGAACATAGGAAGATCCTCCTCATCAAGGTCGAATGGGATATCTTTGGATTTCTTGAAGGCAATGGTCTCATCAGAAATTTCATCTTTGCTTACTTCTACTTGATGTCCTTCATTTATGTAGATCATGTAAGCCTTGGAAGAGTTGTTATATCCAGCAAATATTCCTTTCTTGCTTGGGGTATCTAGCTTCTTTCTTTTATCCTTGGGAATGTGAATATATACAGGACACCCAAATATCCGGAGATGATCAATATTTGGTTTCTTCCCAGTGAAGACTTATTCTAGAGTTATATTGCCAAGTGACCTATGACGAGTTCTATTTTGAATGTATACTGGAATATTTGTTGCTTCTCCCCATAGGAATTTCAGTAGATCTTGGTCATGGAGTATAGCCTTGACAATTTCTTTTATAGCCCTATTCTTTCGTTCAACTACTCAATTCTTCATGGGATTGTATGGAACTATAAGTTGCCTCTTAATCCCATCCTCCTTACAGAAAGAAATGAATTCTTTGGAAGTATACTCGCCTCCATTGTCTCAACTTAGAATAATTATCTTTCTTTCTATAACATTTTCTACCTTTGCCTTGAATTCTTGAAATTTTATGAATACTTCGTCCTTGGATGTAAGTAAATAAACCCAAGTTTTCCTTGAATTATCATCAATTAAAGTAACATAATATAGATGACCTCCAAATGATTTAGACATGGGACCACATACATCAGAGTGCCTGAGGTCTAGAATCTCTTGAGTTTTAGATATACTATTTCCAAAATGGTTTCTTTGCATTCTTTCCTAGAGCGAAGCCTTTGCAGAATCCTTCATGGCCTTCCTTGAGATTTGGTATCCCATTTACAATGGAGTTTAGAGTTGGCAAGATATTGTAATGAAGATGGCCCAATCTTCTATGCCAAAGTTCACACGGATTTATCTCAATTTGGACAAGTTCTTGATTTATAGGAGATGAGAGTCTGTGGATTCTTCCTTCTCGAACTCCATTAATGGTTCTAGCTCTTTCAATTCTAGAATATTTAGCCCAAACCACTATTTTACCATATATAAAAGAAATTCTATCTCTTTTTTCTTCTAATGATGAAACATAAATAAGTTTTTTTCACAAACCTAGAACATATAGAATGTTGTCGAGATGAATGTTACCTCCTCCTTCCAACCCAATTGATGTAGATCCAATGCCTTTTACCGGATAGCTCTTGTTGTTACCAAGATCCACAGAGTATGAGGACTTTCCTTTCGATAGGGCTTTGATTTTCTTGTGATATCTAGTCATGTGTCTTGAAGCACCACTATCTATCACCCCATATATTTTCATCTTGAAATGTTCTGGTGAGGGTTGAGAACAATCCTTCATTCTTTGAAGATTTGAGATCTTTGGAAAAGAAGAGACTATTCCATACTTCTTTGAAACTTTGCTTGATGAGACTGGCTAATGATGAACACTCCTTTCAAGATTCTTCATAATAGATTTGACCTTATTCATGCCTTGTGTGAACCATATCTCTAATACCATGTTTAAGAATCTAAGGCAAGATGACATTAATGATTCTTCTAACTATGATAACTTATTGTGATGTCTTTTTACTTATTAGGATTATCTTCTTCTTCTTATTATTATAGTGTGTTCTTCAATCATCAAATAACTACCCAAACAAGAATATCAACAACATAGAAGTACACAAGATGTAGGCTCCAAGCCAGGGAAAAACATCTCCTCTTGAGAGGAAAACCCTTCAATCTCTTCTTATAGATTCTTTATTGATGAATACTAAGACCCTTGACCAACACTGAAGCCCTTCCAAGACCAAGATCAACTTCTCAAGATTGTGCTTGCTTCATTGTTTCCCAAAACCAACATAATCTCTTGTGGCAACACTACTTCGACCTCCAGAAACAACTTTTCGGCCCGAACTACAAATCTGCAACTTCATCCCCCCCCCGACAATGATAGCTACTTCACACGTATGGAATAGAACTGCCTTTTATTTTCCTCTAGTTGCCTCGCTTGACCTAATTTATAGTTTGAATCTAAAAGGGGACTTTGTTGGCCCTTCCTTCAACTCTTTTTCACCAAATCAAACCTCCACAACGAAATCCTAGCTCGACAGTAGAAACCCTAGCGAAAAATTGTAGAATTTCATCCCTCTCCTTCACATGTCTAGAGAGAAAGAGAGAAGAGGGAGGAACGCAAAACACTTCTTTTCCTTCTCTTTCCTTCTTCACTTGTCATTTTTTGCTTCTTCCTTCACATGAGAGAGAGAGTAATGAATGTGTCCAAATGAGTTCGAATTGTCTTCTATATATAGGTCTTCTAGGGGTATGAATTCTAGCTTCTAAGATGACTTGATCGGCTGGCAAGTCAACTTGGTCTTGGAAGGCTCAGTAATATACAAAAATAATACTTTTGAGAATTTACAAGATGCCTGATGGGGTCTTCATATTATTACAATGTCCTTATTTGACTTCTTGACCTAGGACAATCCTAGAAGTAATTTTAATTAGTGCTTGACCTATAAAACAAATTTTTTGGGTAAGAAACCCAAGCTCAATAATAAATAATAATAATAATTTTTATTTCTACAAAATAAAAGAATCAAAACTACATTTCATATTTATGAAGACCGAGCCTAGTTACACTTTCTTCAACAATGATGAGAATAATTGTCGATCTTATGAACTAATGATAGAGGGCAGTGCTGAAACTTACAGAATGCAAGCAGAGGAGCATAGACATGGGAAAAATGGACAGTGTGGTAGTCAAGGTGGATACCAAGGAAGAGGTCGAGGTGGTGGAGCTGGACAAGGATGTGGACAGATTATTTTCTATAACTGCGGCTAAGCAAGTCATTTTGTTAGAGATTGTCAGAACCCTACTATGACATGTAAGTACTGTAAATCTTTTGACCATGTAATTGAAGAATTTCCTTTACTTATGACAAAGATACAAGAAAAATGGAATCAACAGCCGACACAAAATATTCAAATGATGACCGCTGAAAGAAGGAATGATGAACCTCGAATTAGCATTGTTACTAGAAGTGGAGTTGCGATCGGTAGTGATAAAGTAGAGGGGAAGAAAGAATCTGAAACTGCAGGGGTTAGAAAGGCTATTGAGAAAGCTCTTTTTTTTATATTTAGAAGAAGAAACAAGTATTTATGGAAGTAAAGCAAATATTTGTGGATGTTGGAGCTTCTACCTCTAGTACACAGCCAAAGTAGAAAAATAGCTGCGACATGTCATCATCTTCGACCCAGAATCAATCTTTGATGCAGAACCAAGCTTTGACACAAGACCAAGATTCATCAAATCAAGAAGGTATTTTAAAGTTTTTTTTTGTAGACTTATATAAAATTATTAAGAGATCAAAAGGTTGTAGAAAGGCTTCAAGAGTTTATAGATTCATGTCCATTCAAAGAAGCACTGTGAAGTGAGATGCACACAGTCAATAATTTACATCGACAAAAGAGAACTGGAAGAGAGATGAGGCTTAATTCACAGATAGGAGTATATGAGATGGATCAAATTATCCTGGACCTTGGATTTGATGATAATGTCTTAACCAAGAAGACATGAGAATTTATGGGTAATTCAAATCTACAATAGTCACATATTCAATTAAGGATGGCAAATCAACAAAAGATCTTCCCCTTACGAAGACTACTAGGTGTAACAGTGGACATTGGAGGAGTTCATACTGCTATTGATTTTGAAGTAATAGAGATCGTTAATGACAGTAACCCCTATCCTGCATTGCTTAGACTTGATTGGGTGTTTGAAAATATGGCTATAATTGATCTAAAGAAGAGATAGATGATATTTGAAGGGAATAATATGAGAGTAATTGTTCCCTTGGATCCATCAGAAGGAGTAAGATATAAAGAACCAGTCAAAGAAGAGTACTACATAGCTGATATAGCTAATATCTATCAAACGATAGCACAGGAACAAGATTTTTTTAACCCTGCTGCAGAAGGCAAGTTGAGTTGGGAGCATGATAGTTCTTGTACCTCAAACTCAGAATAAGAATTGGAGAATCTACAAGGTGTTGTACAAGAATTACCAAATCAGTATTTGTATGACATTTGAGGTATGTAATCTACCTTCTTATGATGGCCTAAGTGATATAAATACTTTTATTAATGATTATGAGGAACAAGTTCCAAAGAATCAAAGGTTCTTAGCCTTGGATATAGCCCTAAAAGCCACCCCTGCTAGATGGTGGGGTTCACACAAGAAGAATATAGAAGGCTAATAGGAATTTTGAATATTGATGTGGATAAGGTTTGGACATATAGATACAGAAATAGAGATAAAATATGATGGTGAAATCAATCCTAGGAAGCATATCCAACTATGCACTACAACATGTAAGGAGATTCAACAACAAGAATGTGTACATGGATTCATTCATACATTAGAGAAAATCCCTAAGAACTGGTACTTAGAAATAGAGCTTTGACGTGGTACTACGAACTGGACAGATATGGTTGATGGTTTTATATTTACAATTAGCTTTGACGATGATTATCCGTACATAGATTTGGCCCTTTAGACAGTTAAGAAGGGGATCTTTGAGAATGAAAATCCACTGACATGGTAGCAATCGAATTGGGCTGTACGAATAGAAAATGCACTAGAATGATATAATCTCACTGCAAAAGAAGAAGATCCTTGCAACACAGACATAGAAAAATCAGAAGGATACCATGAAGTAAATGGACCTAAGCTAGAAATACTAGATATAACGAAGCTATTAAAGACAAAGAAGGTGAACATAGGATCATGAAAGGAATCCAAATTTGCAACGATAGGAGCCTACTGGGATGAGGAGACAATCAACAATGTTACCAAATTTCTTCATGAATATTAGGAGTTGTTTCCCACTGAGTTTTCAGAAATGAAGGGTATAATAGGAGATTTAGGAGTTATGAAAATTCCTCTTAAGCCTAATGCGAAGCCAGATAAGAAAATACCTTATAGATTGAACACAAAGTATAAGGAGAAAGTGAAGGTACAACTTGATAAGATGATAACAGTAGGAATTATTGAACCAGTAGAAGAATCAGAATGGGTGAGTCCTATGGGTGCAAGAAAAGAAGACTCAAGGAGAGATTAGGATCTTTGTTGATCTAAGGAAGTTAAATGATGCATGTTTACATGATCCCTTCTCTACTGTTGGTATCCTAAATTTCCCTATTTTCTACCCCATTTCCATCAATATCAACCTCTATTTTATCTTAATAGAAGACCCTTCTTTCCTACACTAGTATAAGATGGTTACCCTTTTCCTGCACATGCTCATATTTCATATTAAGATTTATTACAACACCTTATTAATATTTTATATAGATTTCATGCCTATTTACGTATTTCTTGTAACTCATATTGATTTCTTAGAGTAATCATGGAACTTAGTGTTAATGATGAATGAGTTGACTAGTGCAGGTAGATTCCTGCACTGCCACTGTTCGAGATTTCTGAGAAGATATCTTCCATGAGGACAGATCTCGATCTTTGACTCCAAGTCTAACTGTTGATGAAATGAAGCAGGATAATAGGTGGCGCACATTTATGGATTTTTCTCCAAAGTTAGGTTACAGCCAAGCAAAGTTATAACCACTGGCCAAAGTTGTAATTTCAGTTTTCTAAGTCTATTCGGCCGAGAGGTCTGAACGAGAATTATCTGTAATTAGTGTAAACAACCTAGAGCTGAAAGGATATATATGATGTAGATCATAAATAGGAAGCTAGCGAATCGTCGACTATCAATTTGGTTTATGTAATCTAGTTATCGCCTCGCTCTGGGGCTGGACTGCTCTGTAATGTAATTTGTCAAATCAAGTAATACAAAGAATTGTTATGATTTATATGTGCAACGTTTAAATTTGTCTTTGATGTATCTTTGAAGTGATGATCTCTTTCATTCCTTAGAAGGGGAATGGTTGGCTAGCACCCAGCCAACCTAGCTTGTTTACCCTTCTCGCTTTCGCTATTCAAAAAGACTGTGTGGTTATTTCTTTTGTAGCTATGTGATGTAATAGTTTAATTGTTAATTTTTAAGTTCTGAATTAAAATATCTTTTGTAGCCTATGTTTTAAACAGATCCATGGTTTGAAGAGTAGTTGTGCTTGTTTTACTTATGAGATATATTTCTCACATTTCCTTTACTCTTGTTCTCTGTTTTAATTCATTTTCAGACAGAATGTGCAAGGAACTCCTTCCTGCACCAGTGCAAGCTGTTACCTGCACCTTGGATTAGTCATTTGTTGTAGCAAACATTTAATCACTTACCTGTGTTTTACTTTCAGTTACTTCGCAAGAAAATGAATCATTAATTGAGAAACTGTTTTGGTATCAAAATTTCATCTCTAAAAGATCTGGAAGCAGTTATATCGAATTACCACATTATACTTGCAAAGAATATCATCATTGTGGGTAAAGTACCAATGTTGATTAACACATGCAAAGTACTTAGGCTACTGTTTGATTCTTTTAAAGTGCTTTTATTTCATGAAGTTTATTTCCTCTGCAAATTTTAATGAGTTGAAGCATTTTCTTTTTCACAAATAGTTTACTTCATAATTTCATTTACAATTGCAATTCTTTTTCAGCACGTCTTTTGGCTTTCGAAAGTAATTTTGGAACTGAGGAAAGGGAACTCTGTTTCAGTGTAGGAACAAGTCTCTTGACACAAAAATAGAGTGCTCTAAGCCTTGAATCTTAGAGCACCTTCACTTAGACATAAGTATTCAATAATGAAGGTCAAATATACTCTTACACAGAGATATTGTACCTGCACTAGTGCAAGCAGATTGCAACAGTGCAAGGACAAGTTGTTTGTGTGAGAGGAAGATCAGGAGGAAGACAAAATTCTGCAAGGGCCCACTTGTCAAACTGTTTACCATCCATCTGAAGATGAACATAGCATTTCATTCTAGCATTTAAGATTTTTTCAGTTGTGTGGGATTTCTCTACTTGATTTACTTGCAAATTGTCTTTTACATTCTAGCGCTAGAGTTACTTTGGTGTTAATTACCTTTTCAATTGTTTTCTATCTGATTCTGCAAAGCATCTCCTTTAAGAAGTAGGATTAGAAATAGGAAAAGTTCATACCATTTCTACCATTTCCTGTGCTTCATCCCTAAATTTACGAAACCCCTGGGTTGACAATTAAGTGTCGAGGAGTTTTCTCAAGCGCAATTCCTGCACCCAACACCTACCCCTTTCACAGATGAAGTGCTAGAAAATGTGGGAGATTAGGAAGCTTATTCATTTACAAATGGATTTTTAGGTTAGTGTCAGATTAGGATTATAGCCTTTACAGATATGGTAGGCCCTGATATAGTGGAGGAAAGAATGTCATAGTTGATTGCTTTGGAAGAAGATAGATTTATAGCAAGATTCCATCAGCAGGTACAAAAAGCAAGAGAAAAGGCTTTGCATCATAGACATATTAAGAAAAAGAAGTTTCAAGTAGGAGACCTTGTTCTCCTCTATGACAATAAGTTTATGAAATTTCCAGGAAAATTCAAGACGCATTGGTTGGGAACCTACATTATCAGTCATATTACCGATGAAGGTGTAATTCAATTAGCTAATTTAAATGGAGAATTGATCCAAGGAAGACTAAATGGGAGTAGGTTGAAGTTGTTCAGGGACAACCCTGTCCCTTCAACCTCACTCTAAAGAATAGAGAAAATTCTTAGTGCCACCTGCAGGTGAAGGTGGGCACTGGACTATAAACTACGCTACAGAGAGATTCAGCGTAGGAAGTTACTTCACTACAGTCTAGATTATGTTGAATTGCATAGGAGCTACGATGTAAGAAGGATGTTCGCTACCCTATGGGATGCATAAAAGTTGGCTAGAAAATATGATCGTTAAAAAGGAAAGGTAACATTAAAATACGTGATATGAAGTTAATGAACAAAATCAGAGCAAAATCTGAATAAAATCTAAGCTAATGATGGTGTTAGAAACTCAAAATTATTATAAAAGGTTGCCTCCCACCCAAATCGAACACTTTGCTGAATTGAGAATTCGAGTTTTGAGTGTTTGAAGAAATTGCAGTGTAGGTTTTAACCCCATACAGAAATTACCTGCATACGAATTCTAAAACACATATACACAGATATTTCCTTTGGATCCCAAAACTGGGACTACCAACTTAATTTTTCATTATGTTCCTTTCAATGTTACAATACATAATTATACATGCTGAAGCATCCAATACCATGGACCAAAAAACCATTGCGTCCAAAAACATGGACTGAAAACCATCGCATCGAAAACAATGCGCGAAAATCATGCACAAAACCATAGGTGGGTCTGCCCAACCTAACATAGGGTCCAAAACCGAAATTTTCCATAACGAGTACCCCTTAAACCCCCTGTGACCTCCCCTCACTTTCTACTAATTGACGCAACGAAGGGGGGGCTTCGGTTAACTACGTGGGCTAGTCGTGGAAAGAATATAACACAACCCAACATTCTCCCACTTTTTGTTTTCTTTCCATAGGGGGCCACAAGAGAGCTTAGTCATTTATCCAGCCCTGCAATGCCCATTGTTTCTC